>CM035411.1:189641296-189643796 GCA_020310875.1 Ceratopteris richardii | reverse complement strand
AACTCTTCCTTCATTTCTTCTTCCCATTGCTTCTTACCTTTAGCTTCATCATAGTTCTGAGGTTCTTCATCATCTTTGACCATATATGCATAGTTCTTCTAAGTTATGTAAGAAGTATCATAAGAATACCTTTCTGGTTGTCTTCTAGTCCTGCTTGACCTTCTTGGTTCACATTCTTCATAAGTGTCTGGATAAACTTCTTCATCAAATATAGGAACTTCTTCATTTCTTCTTGTTAATCCACTTCTGGATGTACTTGCTTGCATATAGTCTTCATCTCTATTCACCTGCACAATTGATTTTCCTTTCTCACATCTTCTTAGCTCTTCTTCAAATTCTTCAGCTGTATGACTTTGATCTGCATACCAACTTTTCTGTTCATCAAATGTAACATCTCTAGAAACAAGAAATTGTTTGGTTAAAGGATTCCACAACCTGTAACCCATCTGCTTTTCATCATAACCAATGAACACATATTTTTCTGCCTTTGGTTCAAGTTTATGTCTAAGTTGTGATGGCACATAAGCATATGCAATTGATCCAAACACTTTACAATGATCTAGTGTTGGTTTCTTACCCCACCAAGCTTCATATGGAGTCATTCCATTTAGAGCTGCACATGGTAATCTATTCACAAGATATGTAGCTGTATTTACAGCCTCAGCCCAAAGATAATTTGGAGAATTCTTCTCCTTCAGCATAGCTCTAGCAAACTCAACCAAAGTCCTGTTCCTTCTTTCTACTACACCATTTTGTTGTGGTGTATACCTGCAAGTTATTTCTCTCTTAATACCTGCATTCCAAAGATAATCATTGAACTCTTGGGAGAAGTATTCTCCCCCTCCATCAAACCTCAGTCTTTTAAGCTTTTCACATGTGACTCTCTCTGCATATGCATGAAAATGTTTGAAAGCTCCAAACACTTCTGATCTCTCCTTCGAAACATATAATGTTATCCATCTTGTAGCATCATCAATGAAAAGAACATAATACCTTGAGCCACTGATAGATCCTTCTTTTGTTGGTCCCCATACATTTGTATGAATGAGCTCTAGTAATCCATCATGTTTAAAACCTTTCTTTTGAAATGGTAACCTGTGTGCTTTTCCCATCTGACATGCTTCACATTTATAAACCATATGTTGATTCTGCACATTTGGTAATCCTAGTGCAGACTGATTTGCAACCATAACTTTAATTCCTCTTTCATTGAGTGACCTAATCTCTTATGCCAGAGATCAAGTTCTGTAATCACTCCTTCACCATGTGTGAGCAAAGCTTGACCAATGTTCCCTTGTACTCTTAAAGTAAAGAGTCTACCTTCTTTCTTACCACAGACAATCTGATTATATCCATTCTCTGGATCTTCAACAAATACTCCTTCATTTGTAAACCTGACTTGAAAACCTTTTTCAACTATCTGTTCCACACTAATCAAGTTTTAAGGTATTGTAGGAACATACAAAACATTGGTTAGCAAATCTGCTCCACTCTTGCATTTCACTTTACCAACTGAATGTACACTATGTCTTGTATTATCACCTGTTTGAACTGTGTGACTAGAAATACCTTTTTCCAATTCTAACATCAATTCTATGTTTCTTGATAAATGATTAGACAACCAGAGTCAATGTAAAATACCTTTAGATCTTCTTTATCTGATGTGCTGATTGAGTTCATCATCAATGTTGTATGACTTTCATTTTGTGTGTCATTTGCATAGTTGTAGTAGGTGGTGTTGTAGGATTGATTATGTCCCCAACTTCTTCCTCCACCTCTACCATAGCCTCCTCTTTGACTTTGTCTACCTCTTTGAAAATTACTTTGATATCTTCCACCTCGGCCTCTCCTATTCTTGTTTTTATTTTGGTTTGATCCTTGTTGATTGTGCCAACAGTCATGAGCCAAATGATTACTCAATCCACAGATCCAGCAAGCTTTCTTGTTGTTATTCTGATTACCTCTTCCTCTTCCAAAACCTCTTGGTCTTCCTCTGCCAGTGGCTTTACCTCTTGCATAATAAACTTGAGAAGTTGTCTCTTCTTCATCCTTTGCTTTACCTTTATCTCGTTTCTTCTTATTCTTCATGTACATTGCAGAACTTTGTCCTTTATCTCCATCTCCCTTCAAGTCTTGCTTATATGTGAGCATCAAACCAAGTAATTGATTCAAATCTGGAACATAATGATTTAATGAAAGTTCTATTGATAAGACAAAAGGTTTCCACCTTTCATCCCCTCTCAAACCTGTAAGTAATTGAGCAATCAACTTGTGATCCTGAATATCTTCATCTATGGATCCAAGACTATCTGCTAGATCCTTCATCTTAGTGACATAATCACTAATACTTTGACTTGGCTTCTTCTTGAATGTTGTAAACTCTGACCATAGAATTGCTTTCCGTGCTTTGGTAGTAATTTGGAAATGATATTCCAATGCATTCCATATATCTTCAGATGATTCCAATCCTCTGATGTGTGGTAGCAAATGATCAGAGATT
>CM035411.1:189633796-189636296 GCA_020310875.1 Ceratopteris richardii | reverse complement strand
TATTCATCATATAAGCATAATCTTTTGTGGCCAAAAATGAAGTATCATAGCTATACCTTGTAGGTTGCCATCTGTACCTTGTAGAACTCCTAAGCTCTCCACTTCTTGAGGTTTCTGGTTCTTCATATTCAGGATCAAATCTTGGTATTTCTTCCACTTCAACCTGCACTTCATTATTCTCTTGCTCATCAAATATCTGAACCTTTGATTTACCTTTCCTTTGGCTCACTTCTTCTTCATTACCTGTATTGATATTAATTGTACCTGCATACCAAGTGCTCTGCTCATCAAATGTCACATCTTTAGAAACCATGAATTGTTTTGTAGATGGGCTCCACAATCTATAGCCCATTTGCTTGTCATCATAACCAATGAAAACATATTTTTCAGCTTTAGGCTCCAATTTGTGCCTTAATTGTGATGGCACATAAGCATATGCCACACATCCAAAAACTCTGCAATGATCCAAGGTAGGTCTCTTACCCCACCAAGCCTCATATGGTGTCATACCCTGCAAGGCTTTACATGGTAATCTATTAACCAAATAAGTAGCTGTATTCACAGCCTCAGCCCACAAATAATTAGGGCAATTTTTTTCCTTCATCATGGATCTTGCAAACTCAACAAGTGTTCTATTTCTCCTTTCTGCTACACCATTTTGTTGAGGAGAGTACCTGCAAGTAACTTCTCTTTTTATACCTGCATTCCACAAATAATCACTGAACTCATTAGAGAAATACTCTCCCCCTCCATCTGACCTTAGTCTCTTCAACTTATGACCTGTAATTCTTTCTGCATATGCATGATAGTGTTTAAATGTGTTAAACACTTCTGACTTATCTTTGATCACATAAATAGTGATCCATCTAGTAGCATCATCAACATAAACCACATAATACCTTGACCCATTTATACTGAAATCCTTTGATGGTCCCCACACATCTGTGTGTACCAATTCAAGCTTCTCTGAGTACATAAAACCATGCTTGGAGTAGGAAGACTTATGAGCCTTACCTAATTGACATGCCTCACATCTGTATGTCATATGTTGACCTGCAACATTAGGCAATCCAAGCACTGAACCATTATTAATCATGTCTTTAATACCTCTTTCATTGAAATGTCCAAGCCTCTTGTGCCAAACATCTAACTCAGAGATCTTATGTCCTCCATATGTGAACATAGCAGGACCAATATTGCCTTGAATCTTCAATGTAAATAGTCTTCCTTCTTTCTTCCCTGAAACAATCTGTTTATACCCTTGACTAGGGTCTTCCACATATACTCCATCATTAGTGAACCTTACTTCATATCCCTTTTCAACAATTTGTCCTACACTTATCAAATTCTTAGGAATTGTAGGAACATACAAGACCTTACTCAATAAGGTACTACCATCCTTAGCCTTCACTGATCCAATTGACTTCACATTATGCTTTGTGTTGTCACCTGTTTGAACAACATGATTAAATACCTTATTCTCCAAATCAGTCATCAAAGTTATATTACCACTCAGGTGGTTGCTACACCCTGAGTCAATGTAGAAGACTCTCTGATCTTCACTCTGACTTTCACAAGTAGCATTCATTATTAATGTTGAATCCTCCTTTTGATCTGAAGCATAATTGTAGTAGGTGTTGTTGTATTGTTGACTTTGGAATCCTCTACCTGCATTTCTTCCAAAGTAACTCCTACCACCTCTACCTCTGAAATTACCTCTTTGATTTCTGCCTCCTCTTCCTCTAGAGTTATAGTTCTGATTATATCCATTATTATTCTGAGTATTATGCCAACAATCATTAGATAAGTGATTTGTCTTACCACAAATCCAGCAAGCTTTGCCTCCATCTTTGTTATTCCTGCCTCTTCCTCTACCTTTGCCACCTCCTCTACCTCTTAGGAAGTTGGCTTGACTAGTTGTGCCTTCATCTTCATTTGTTTGTTGCTTTCCTTTGCTATTCTTCTTCTTGTCCTTTGAGTACATTGCATGACCTGCACTCTTGTCACTATCTCCTTTAACATCCTGCTCAAATGTTAGCATATGACCTAGCAACTGATTTAAATCAGGAGTGAAATGATCAAGTGATAACTCTGTAGACAAAATGAATGGCTTCCATTTGTCATCACCTCTTAAGCCTGTAAGAATTTGCCTTACCAATTTATCCTCCTCAATGTCTTCATCAACAGCTCCTAATGCATCTGCAATATCTTTCATCCTTGTTACATAGTCTGAAATAGATTGAGAAGCCTTCTTCTTGAAGGTTGTAAACTCTGCCCATAAGGATGCCTTCCTTGACTTTGTAGTATTCTGGAAATGCTCCTCCAAAGCATTCCAAATATCAGTTGCACTTTCAAGACCTCGAATATGAGGCAACAAGTAATCATTGACTGCCATATATATAATGCTCCTAGCTTGAGCATCTTTCTTCATCCAATTCTTCAAGTCTGCTAACTCTTCCCTAGTTGGAACACTAGGATCTCTGAAACTTGGCTTCTCCTC
>CM035411.1:189621296-189623796 GCA_020310875.1 Ceratopteris richardii | reverse complement strand
ATTCATCATATAAGCATAATCTTTTGTGGCCAAAAATGAAGTATCATAGCTATACCTTGTAGGTTGCCATCTGTACCTTGTAGACCTCCTAAGCTCTCCACTTCTTGAGGTTTCTGGTTCTTCATATTCAGGATCAAATCTTGGTATTTCTTCCACTTCAACCTGCACTTCATTATTCTCTTGCTCATCAAATATCTGAACCTTTGATTTACCTTTCCTTTGGCTCACTTCTTCTTCATTACCTGTATTGATATTAATTGTACCTGCATACCAAGTGCTCTGCTCATCAAATGTCACATCTTTAGAAACCATGAATTGTTTTGTAGATGGGCTCCACAATCTATAGCACATTTGCTTGTCATCATAACCAATGAAAAAATATATTTCAGCTTTAGGCTCCAATTTGTGCCTTAATTGTGATGGCACATAAGCATATGCCACACATCCAAAAACTCTGCAATGATCCAAGGTAGGTCTCTTACCCCACCAAGCCTCATATGGTGTCATACCCTGCAAGGCTTTACATGGTAATCTATTAACCAAATAAGTAGCTGTATTCATAGCCTCAGCCCACAAATAATTAGGGCAATTTTTCTCCTTCATCATGGATCTTGCAAACTCAACAAGTGTTCTATTTCTCCTTTCTGCTACACCATTTTGTTGAGGAGAGTACCTGCAAGTAACTTCTCTTTTTATACCTGCATTCCACAAATAATCACTGAACTCATTAGAGAAATACTCTCCCCCTCCATCTGACCTTAGTCTCTTCAACTTATGACCTGTAATTCTTTCTGCATATGCATGATAGTGTTTAAATGTGTTAAACACTTCTGACTTATCTTTGATCACATAAATAGTGATCCATCTAGTAGCATCATCAACATAAACCACATAATACCTTGACCCATTTATACTGAAATCCTTTGATGGTCCCCACACATCTGTGTGTACCAATTCAAGCTTCTCTGAGTACATAAAACCATGCTTGGAGTAGGAAGACTTATGAGCCTTACCTAATTGACATGCCTCACATCTGTATGTCATATGTTGACCTGCAACATTAGGCAATCCAAGCACTGAACCATTATTAATCATGTATTTAATACCTCTTTCATTGAAATGTCCAAGCCTCTTGTGCCAAAGATCTAACTCAGAGATCTTATGTCCTCCATATGTGAACATAGCATGACCAATATTGCCTTGAATCTTCAATGTAAATAGTCTTCCTTCTTTCTTCCCTGAAACAATCTGTTTATACCCTTGACTAGGGTCTTCCACATATACTCCATCATTAGTGAACCTTACTTCATATCCCTTTTCAACAATTTGTCCTACACTTATCAAATTCTTAGGAATTGTAGGAATATACAAGACCTTACTCAATAAGGTACTACCATCCTTAGCCTTCACTGATCCAATTGACTTCACATTATGCTTTGTGTTGTCACCTGTTTGAACAACATGATTAAACACCTTATTCTCCAAATCAGTCATCAAAGATATATTACCACTCAGGTGGTTGCTACACCCTGAGTCAATGTAGAAGACTCTCTGATCTTCACTCTGACTTTCACAAGTAGCATTCATTATTAATGTTGAATCCTCCTTTTGATCTGAAGCATAATTGTAGTAGGTGTTGTTGTATTGTTGACTTTGGAATCCTCTACCTGCATTTCTTCCAAAGTAACTCCTACCACCTCTACCTCTGAAATTACCTCTTTGATTTATGCCTCCTCTTCCTCTAGAGTTATAGTTCTGATTATATCCATTATTATTCTGAGTATTATGCCAACAATCATTAGATAAGTGATTTGTCTTACCACAAATCCAGCAAGCTTTGCCTCCATCTTTGTTATTCCTGCCTCTTCCTCTACCTTTGCCACCTCCTCTACCTCTTAGGAAGTTGGCTTGACTAGTTGTGCCTTCATCTTCATTTGTTTGTTGCTTTCCTTTGCTATTCTTCTTCTTGTCCTTTGAGTACATTGCATGACCTGCACTCTTGTCACTATCTCCTTTAACATCCTGCTCAAATGTTAGCATATGACCTAGCAACTGATTTAAATCAGGAGTGAAATGATCAAGTGATAACTCTGTAGACAAAATGAATGGCTTCCATTTGTCATCACCTCTTAAGCCTGTAAGAATTTGCCTTACCAATTTATCCTCCTCAATGTCTTCATCAACAGCTCCTAATGCATCTGCAATATCTTTCATCCTTGTTACATAGTCTGAAATAGATTGAGAAGCCTTCTTCTTGAAGGTTGTAAACTCTGCCCATAACGATGCCTTCCTTGACTTTGTAGTATTCTGGAAATGCTCCTCCAAAGCATTCCAAATATCAGTTGCACTTTCAAGACCTCGAATATGAGGCAACAAGTAATCATTGACTGCCATATATATAATGCTCCTAGCTTGAGCATCTTTCTTCATCCAATTCTTCAAGTCTGCTAACTCTTCCCTAGTTGGAACACTAGGATCTCTGAAACTTGGCTTCTCCTCT
>CM035411.1:189598796-189601296 GCA_020310875.1 Ceratopteris richardii | reverse complement strand
GAGCACCAATAGATTAACTTATCTCCCACATAACACATGTATCCATAGGTTGACCTTCTGTCATCTGGATTACCTGCCCAATCTGCATCACTATAGATCTTAATGTTTGTATCTGATGTGAATCCATAATACAAACCTTCTTTGAGTGTACCCTTAATGTACCTCAACACTCTTTGTCCTGCAATCCAATGCTCTTTTCTAGGACAATGCATAAATTGAGACAAAACCCCAACTGCATATGATAAATCAGGTCTAGTTAAAGTAGCATAGATAAGACTACCAACCAAACTCTGATATTGTCTCATGTCCTTGAATTCTTCACCTCCAAACTTACTCAATTTGTGATTCACCTCCATTGGTGTAGGTGCTACCCTGCAATCATCCATTTTAAAATTGATTAACAAGTTCTTCAAATACCTTTCTTGGGTCACAAATACTCCATGTTGAGTATATGTAATCTCCATGCCCAAGAAATATGACAAGTCTCCCAAGTCACTTATTTTGAACTTCTTTTCCATTTGCTTCTTTAGTCTTTGTATTCCTTCTTCATTTGTACCTGTAAGGATTAGATCATCAACATATATGCACATGTATATAAACCCATTATCACTTGCTTTGACAAGCAAGCTACTATCTGCTTTAGACACCTGAAATCCAAGTTCTTTCAAGAACTTTACAAGTCTATAATTCCATGCCCTTGGGGCCTGCTTCAAGCCATACAAAACTCTCTTGAGCTTGCACACATGATCTGGATATCTTTTATCTCTGAACCCTTGAGGTTGCTCCATGAAAACTTCATCTGAAATGTAACCATTGAAAAAAGCATTCTTTACATCAAGTTGACATAACTTCCAACCTTTGCATGCAGCAATTGCTATAAGTGTCCTGATGGTTGTCATCTTTGCCACAGGACTATAAGTCTCATCATAGTCAAAACCATATGTCTGAGCAAACCCTTTGACAACAAGTCTAGCTTTGTACCTAGACACACTTCCATCTGCAAATCTTTTTGTTTTGTAAACCCACTTACATCCAATGATCTTCTGACTATTTGGCTTTGGAACCAAATCCCATGTTTGATTCTCCATCAATGCATCATATTCTTCCTGCATAGCTTTCTCCCAATTTTCTTTACCTTTTGCCTCTTCATATGTAGAAGGCTCTTCATCTGCTTTAATCATATAAGCATAATCTTTGGTAGCCAGAAATGAGGTATCATAGCTATACCTTGTGGGTTGCCATTTGTTCCTTGTAGACCTCCTAAGTTCTCCACTTCTTGAGGTTTCTGGTTCTTCATGTTCAGGATCAAATCTTGGTGTATCTTCCACTTCAACCTGCACCTCATTATTCTCTTGCTCATCAAATATCTGAACCTTTGATTTACCTTTCCTTTGGCTCACATTTTCTTCATCATCTGTATTAATATTGACAGTACCTGCATACCAAATACCTTGCTCATCAAATGTAACATCTTTTGATACAAGAAAATGTTTTGTGGATGGATTCCACAACCTGTATCCCATCTGCTTATCATCATAACTAATAAACACATATTTTTCAGCTTTAGGTTCCAATTTGTGCCTTAATTGTGATGGCACATATGCATAGGCCAAACATCCAAATACTTTGCAATGATCTAGTGTAGGTCTCTTACCCCACCATGCCTCATAAGGTGTCATTCCCTGCAAAGCTTTACAAGGTAGCCTATTGACCAAATAAGTAGCTGTATTTACAGCCTCAGCCCACAAATAATTTGGGCAATTCTTCTCCTTCATCATAGACCTTGCAAACTCAACAAGAGTCCTATTCCTCCTTTTTGCTACACCATTCTGTTGAGGAGAGTACCTGCAAGTAACCTCTCTTTTTATACCTGCATTCCACAAGTAATCACTGAACTCATTAGAGAAATACTCTCCCCCTCCATCTGACCTTAATCTCTTCAACTTATGTCCTGTAATTCTCTCTGCATACATATGATAGTGTTTGAAAGTATTGAACACTTCTGACTTATCTTTGATCACATAGATAGTGATCCATCTGGTAGCATCATCAACATAAATCACATAATACCTTGAACCATTGATACTGAAGTCCTTTGATGGTCCCCACACATCTGTGTGTACTAACTCAAGTTTCTCTGAATACATAAACCCATGCTTGGAATATGATTGCTTATGAGCTTTACCTAATTGACATGCCTCACATCTGTATGTCATATGTTGACCTGCAACATTAGGCAAACCAAGCACTGAACCATTGTTAATCATGTCTTTAATACCTCTTTCATTGAAATGTCCAAGCCTTTTGTGCCAAAGATCTAACTCAGAGATCTTATGTCCTCCATATGTGAACATAGCATGACCAATATTACCTTGAATCTTTAATGTGAACAATCTCCCTTCTTTCTTTCCTGAAACAATTTGTTTATACCCATTGCTAGGGTCTTCCACAAACACTCCTTCATTAGTGAACCTTACCTCATAACCTTTTTCCACAATTT
>CM035411.1:189583796-189593796 GCA_020310875.1 Ceratopteris richardii | reverse complement strand
GTTGAAGTATTTATGACTTCAATCTCTTTATCCATTACCTTCTCTCTTAGAAAGTGATACTGAATCTCAATGTGTTTAGTCCTGGCATGAAACACAGGGTTAGCAGCTAAATACAATGAACTCATGCCTTTGTACTCTGCTTCTGTAGATGACAAAGCAACTGTGTGTTGCTTCTTTGAACACCAAGATATTAACTTATCTCCCACATAACACATGTATCCATAGGTTGACCTTCTATCATCAGGATTACCTGCCCAATCTGCATCACTATGTATTTTGATGTTTGTATCTGATGTAAAACCATAATACAAACCCTCTTTGAGTGTACCCTTAATGTACCTCAACACTCTTTGACCTGTAATCCAATGTTCTTTGCTAGGACAATGCATGAATTGAGACAAAACCCCAACAGCATATGATAAATTAGGCCTAGTTAATGTAGCATAGATAAGACTACCAACCAAACTCTGATATAGCTTCATATCCTTAAATTCTTCTCCACCATATCTGCTCAATTTGTGATTCACCTCCATTGGAGTAGGTGCTACCCTGCAATCATTCATTTTAAACTTGATTAACAAGTTCTTCAAATACCTTTCTTGAGTCGCATACACTGCATGTTGAGTGTATGAAATCTCCATGCCCAAGAAATATGACAAGTCTCCCAAATCACTGATTTTGAATTCTTTCTCCATTTGCTTCTTTAGGCTTTGAATGTCTTTCTCATCTGTACCTGTAAGAATTATATCATCAACATATATGCACATATAAATGAACCCACCATCACTTGCTTTAACAAGCAAGCTACTATCTTCCTTAGATACTTGAAATCCAAGTTCTTTCAAGAACTTCACAAGTCTATAATTCCATGCCCTTGGGGCCTGCTTCAACCCATACAAAGCTCTCTTGAGCTTACACACATGATCTGGATACCTTCCATCTCTGAATCCTTGAGGTTGCTCCATGAAAACATCATCTGAAATATAGCCATTCAAGAAAGCATTCTTCACATCTAATTGACATAATTTCCAACCTTTACATGTAGCAATAGCTATGAGTGTCCTGATGGTTGTCATCTTTGCCACATGACTATAAGTTTCATCATAATCAATACCATATGTTTGAGCAAACCCTTTCACCACAAGTTTAGCTTTGTACCTAGACACATTTCCATCTGCAAATCTCTTTGTCTTGTAGACCCATTTGCATCCAATGATCTTCTGGCTATTTGGTTTAGGAACCAATTCCCAAGTCTGATTCTCCATCAATGCATCATATTCTTCCTGCATAGCTTTCTCCCATTTTTCCTTACCTTTTGCCTCTTCATATGTAGAAGGGTCTTCATCTTCCTTCATCATGTAAGCATAATCTTTAGTAGCCAAAAAAGAAGTGTCATAGCTATACCTTGTAGGTTGCCACTTGTGTCTTGATGACCTTCTGAGTTCTCCACTCCTAGAGGTTTTTGGTTCATCACACTCAGGATCAAATCTTGGCATTTCTTCAACTTCAACCTGCACTTCATTATTCTCCTCTTCATCAAATATATGAACCTTTGATTTACCCTTCTTTTGATTTACATCTTCTTCACCACCTGCATTAATATTGATTGTACCTGCATACCAAGTACCTTGCTCATCAAATGTAACATCTTTTGATACAATGAATTGCTTTGTAGATGGGCTCCACAATCTATAACCCATCTGCTTGTCATCATAACCAATGAACACATACTTTTCAGCTTTAGGTTGCAATTTGTGTCTTAATTGTGATGGCACATATGCATATGCCAAACATCCAAATACTTTGCAATGGTCTAATGTAGGTCTTGTTGGTGCAGATCAATCACCGATTGAATGTTTGAAGTCTAAAGAATGAAGGAAGAGTCAGTTCATGAAGCTTGGAAGAAGGATACATTCAGAGGATATGAGGAATGTACACATATGTACATTAGTATAGTGATAGTTCATTTTAGATCTTTGATCAATCATAGACTTGTACAAATTTCTCTATATATATATCCTAGAAATGTCGAGGCGTATGAGAAGAACATATGAGAGCATATGGAAGAATAGATAGAAGTCAAGAAAAGGTGAAATTAGATGTCATGAGACATGAAAAAAGTTAGTTGAGTTTCCTCTCATCACTCAACTGTAACTTTCTGAGTAATTGAAGAAATATTGCGCCCGATCTTTTCGTGTCTGCTCCGTCTGTGGTAAATCATTTGTGAAATCCTTTTGAGGATATCTAAGTTCATAGTTAATGAGTCTATAACTTAAGTTTCAGAGCCTAATTGTAAACAGGTTAGGAGAATTGTTAGTAGGAACATTCATATGTGTTGAGTGTTCACATTTCTCTGAAACAGGTGCAAATTTCGATCTTAATCTTTTGCTCAGTTCTCACTCCACAGTTTAAAGTTTTGTGCAACCAAGCACTTAATCTTTAAGTTGGAAGGTAAGCTTCTCGTGGCTAGAAGCATTTGCTTAAACGGGTTTTGTACTGAGAGAATTGAAGTTAAGAAGTTAGGGGTGTCAAATCGACTTCTCAGAAGTACAGATTTGGACATAGGTAACTTGTGAAGTTGATTTCTCAAGTTATACTAAACGTTTTAAAGAAATTTAACTTGGAGGAGGTGTGCAACTTCTAGGTGACACTCCATACAAAATTTCATAGAAAACTTTACATGTTTGATAGGTCAATGAGAAGAAATTGTGCAGCAGACTTTCTATGTTTTATCTTCTTCACAGAATTTTTCAACTTTTGATAATTTGGAGATTGGACCTCTAATTTGGCAAAGGTTTTGACTTACTCTTGATATAGAGGTGCTCTAATCACAAGAGTAGGTTGTTCTTTTGGAGATTAACACTCTCCATCAGTGGTATCAGAGCAGGAGACATCAAAATCAAGGAAAGGAGGATCTCGACTGCTGCAGATTCAAGAAATTCAATAACTGAAGAACTAGAAAGTGAAAGTTTGAAGGTAGAGCTTGAGGAGGAGACCATACGACATCCAGAAAGACAAAAGGAGTCTTATTCGAAGCAAAGGTACATATATCATTTATAAAGCTTGAAGATTTCAATACACAGGTAGAAGGAAGATGGGAGATTCTCTTCAGATAGAGAAATTGGATAGGGAAAACTATCCTGCATGGTCAATGAGGATGGAAGCTCATCTTATGAGTAAAGATTTAATAGCTTACATCACAGGAGAAGAAGAGAAGCCAGTTTTCAGAGATCCTAGTGTTCCAACTAGGGAAGAGTTAGCAGATTTGAAGAATTGGATGAAAAGAGATGCTCAGGCTAGGAGCATTATATATATGGCAGTTAATGATTACTTGTTACCTCATATTCGAGGTCTTGAAAGTGCAACTGATATTTGGAATGCTTTGGAGGAGCATTTCCAGAATACTACTAAGTCAAGGAAGGCATCCTTATGGGCAGAGTTTACCACCTTTAAGAAGAAGGCTTCTCAATCCATTTCAGACTATGTGACAAGAATGAAAGATATTGCAGATGCTTTAGGAGATGTTGATGAAGACATTGAGGAGGATAAATTGGTAAGGCAAATTCTTACAGGTTTAAGAGGTGATGACAAATGGAAGCCATTCATTTTGTCTACAGAGTTATCACTTGATCATTTCACTCCTGATTTAAATCAGTTGCTAGGTCATATCCTAACATTTGAGCACGATGTTAAAGGAGATGGTGACAAGAGTGCAGGTCATGCAATGTACTCAAAGGACAAGAAGAAGAATAGCAAAGGAAAGCAACAAGCAAATGAAGATGAAGGCACAACTAGTCAAGCCAACTTCCTAAGAGGAAGAGGAGGTGGCAAAGGTAGAGGAAGAGGCAGGAATAACAAAGATGGAGGCAAAGCTTGCTGGATTTGTGGTAAGACAAATCACTTAGCTAATGATTGTTGGCATAATACTCAGAGTAATAATGGATACAGTCAAAACTATAATGCAAGAGGAAGAGGTGGCAGAAATCAAAGAGTTAATTTCAGAGGCAGAGGTAGTAGGGGTTACTTTGGAAGAAATGCAGGTAGAGGTTTCCAAAGTCAACAATATAACAACACCTACTACAATTATGCTTCAGATCAAAAGGAGGATTCAACATTGATAATGAATGCAACTTGTGAAAGCCAGAGTGAAGATCAAAGAGTCTTCTATATTGACTCAGGGTGTAGCAATCACCTAAGTGGTAATATAGCTTTGATGACTGATTTGGAGAATAAGGTTTCTAATCATGTTGTTCAAACAGGTGACAACACAAAGCACAATGTGAAGTCAATTGGATCAGTGAAGGCCAAGGATGGTAGTACCTTATTGAGTAAGGTTCTGTATGTTCCTACAATTCCTAAGAATTTGATAAGTGTAGGACAAATTGTTGAAAAGGGATATGAAGTAAGGTTCACTAATGATGGAGTATATGTGGAAGACCCTAGTCAAGGGTATAAACAGATTGTTTCAGGAAAGAAAGAAGGAAGGTTATTTACATTGAAGATTCAAGGCAATATTGGTCATGCTATGTTCACATATGGAGGACATAAGATCTCTGAGTTAGATCTTTGGCACAAGAGGCTTGGACATTTCAATGAAAGAGGTATTAAAGACATGATTAACAATGGATCAGTGCTTGGTTTGCCTAATGTTGCAGGTCAACATATGACATACAGATGTGAGGCATGTCAATTAGGTAAGGCTCATAAGCTTTCCTACTCCAAGCATGGTTTTATGTACTCAGAGAAGCTTGAGTTGGTACACACAGATGTGTGGGGGCCATCAAAGGATTTCAGTATAAATGGGTCAAGGTATTATGTGATTTATGTTGATGATGCTACCAGATGGATCACTATTTATGTGATCAAAGATAAGTCAGAGGTGTTTAATACATTTAAACACTATCATGCATATGCAGAAAGAATTACAGGACACAAGTTGAAAAGACTAAGGTCAGATGGAGGGGGAGAGTATTTCTCTAATGAATTTAGTGATTACTTGTGGAATGCAGGTATAAAAAGGGAAGTTACTTGTAGGTACTCTCCTCAACAAAATGGTGTAGCAGAAAGGAGAAATAGAACTCTAGTTGAGTTTGCAAGATCCATGATGAAAGAGAAAAATTACCCTAATTATTTGTGGGCTGAGGCTGTAAATACAGCTACTTATTTGGTCAATAGGTTACCATGTAAAGCCTTGCAGGGTATGACACCATATGAGGCTTGGTGGGGTAAAAGACCTACCTTGGATCATTGCAGAGTTTTTGGATGTGTGGCATATTCATATGTGCCATCACAATTAAGGCACAAATTGGAACCTAAAGCTGAAAAGTATGTTTTCATTGGTTATGATGATAAGCAGATGGGTTATAGATTGTGGAGTCCATCTACAAAACAATTCATGGTTTCTAAAGATGTTACATTTGATGAGCAAAGTACTTGGTATGCAGGTACAATTAATATCAATACAGGTGATGAAGAAGAAGTGAACCAAAGGAAAGGTAAATCAAAGGTTCAGATAATTGATGAGCAAGAGAATAATGAAGTGCAGGTTGAAGTGGAAGATACACCAAGGTTTGATCCTGAGTGTGAAGAACCAGAAACCTCAAGGAGTGGAGAGCTCAGAAGGTCATCAAGAAATAGGTGGCAACCTACAAGGTATAGTTATGATACTTCTTTTTTGGCCACAAAAGATTATGCTTATATGATTAAAACAGATGAAGACCCTTTTACATATGAAGAGGCAAAAGGTAAGGAGAAATGGGAGAAAGCTATGCAGGAAGAATATGATGCACTATTGGAAAATCAAACTTGGGATTTGGTTCCAAAACGAAATAGTCAGAAGATCATTGGATGCAAGTGGGTTTACAAGACCAAGAGGTTTGCAGATGGAAGTGTGTCTAGATACAAAGCTAGACTTGTTGTCAAAGGGTTTGCTCAGACATATGGTGTTGACTATGATGAGACTTATAGTCTTGTGGCAAAGATGACAACCATCAGGACACTTATAGCTATTGCTGCATGTAAAGGTTGGAAGTTATGTCAACTTGATGTGAAAAATGCTTTTCTGAATGGTTATATTTCAGATGATGTGTTCATGGAGCAACCTCAAGGGTTTAGAGATAAAAGGTATCCAGTTCATGTGTGCAAGCTCAAGAGAGCTTTGTATGGCTTAAAGCAGGCCCCAAGGGCATGGAACTATAGACTTGTAAAGTTCTTGAAAGAACTTGGATTTCAGGTGTCTAAAGCAGATAGTAGCTTGCTTGTCAAAGCAAGTGATAATGGTTTCATATACATGTGCATATATGTTGATGATATAATCCTTACAGGTACAGATGAAGAAGGAATACAAAGACTCAAGAAGCAGATGGAAAAGGAATTCAAAATAAGTGACTTGGGAGACTTGTCATACTTCTTGGGCATGGAAATTACATATACTCAACATGGAGTATTTGTGACCCAAGAAAGGTATTTGAAGAACTTGTTAACCAAGTTTAAAATGGATGATTGCAGGGTAGCACCTACACCAATGGAGATGAATCACAAATTGAGTAAGTTTGGAGGTGAGGAATTCAAGGACATGAGACAATATCAGAGTTTGGTTGGTAGTCTTATCTATGCTACTTTAACTAAACCTGATTTATCATATGCAGTAGGGGTTTTGTCTCAATTCATGCATTGCCCAAGGAAAGAACATTGGATTGCAGGACAAAGAGTGTTGAGGTACATTAAGGGTACACTCAAAGAAGGTTTGTATTATGGATTCACATCAGATACAAACATTAAGATCTATAGTGATGCAGATTGGGCAGGTAATCCAGATGACAGAAGGTCAACTTATGGATACATGTGTTATGTGGGAGATAAACTTATCTCATGGTGTTCCAAGAAGCAACATACAGTTGCTTTGTCTTCTACAGAAGCAGAGTATAAAGGCATGGTTGAAGCTGCAAAGGAAGTGATTTGGCTCAAAACCTTGATGAAGAGTTTTGACATTGTGCATGGGATACCAATTATATATGGAGATAACATGAGTTCATTGTATTTAGCTGCTAATCGTGTTTTTCATGCCAGGACCAAACACATTGAGATTCAATATCACTTTCTAAGAGAGAAGGTGATGGATAAGGAGATTGAAGTCATACATACTTCAACTAAAGATCAAATAGCTGATATGCTTACAAAGAGCTTGGATGGACCAAAGCTACAGAAGTTTAAAGACATGGCAGGAATAAAGAAGAAAGGAGAAACCTCAATTGATGATTGAGGGGGAGCTGTTGGTGCAGATCAATCACCAATTGAATGTTTGAAGTCTAAAGAATGAAGGAAGAGTCAGTTCATGAAGATTGGAAGAAGGATACATTCAGAGGATATGAGGAATGTACACATATGTACATTAGTATAGTGATAGTTCATTTTAGATCTTTGATCAATCATAGACTTGTACAAATTTCTCTATATATATATCCTAGAAATGTCGAGGCGTATGAGGAGAACATATGAGAGCATATGGAAGAATAGATAGAAGTCAAGAAAAGGTGAAATTAGATGTCATGAGACATGAGAAAAGTTAGTTGAGTTTCCTCTCATCACTCAACTGTAACTTTCTGAGTAATTGAAGAAATATTGCACCCGATCTTTTCGTGTCTGCTCCGTCTGTGGTAAATCATTTGTGAAATCCTTTAGAGGATATCTAAGTTCATAGTTAATGAGTCTATAGCTTAAGTTTCATAGCCTAATTGTAAACAGGTTAGGAGAATTGTTAGTAGGAACATTCATATGTGTTGAGTGTTCACAGTTCTCTGAAACAGGCACAAATTTTGATCTTAATCTTTTGCTCAGTTCTCACTCCACAGTTTAAAGTTTTGTGCAAGCAAGCACTTAATCTTTAATTTGGAAGGTAAGCTTCTCGTGGCTAGAAGCATTTGCTTAAACGGGTTTTGTACTAAGAGAATTGAAGTTAAGAAGTTAGGGGTGTCAAATCGACTTCTCAGAAGTACAGATTTGGACATAGGTAACTTGTGAAGTTGATTTCTCAAGTTATACTAAACCTTTTAAAGAAATTTAACTTGGAGGAGGTGCGCAACTTCTAGGTGACACTCCATACAAAATCTAATAGAAAACTTTACATGTTTGATAGGTCAATGAGAAGAAATTGTGCAGCAGACTTTCTGTGTTTTATCTTCTTCACAGAATTTTTCAACTTTTGATAATTTGGAGATTGGACCTCTAATTTGGCAAAGGTTTTGACTTACTCTTGATATAGAGGTGCTCTAATCACAAGAGTAGGTTGTTCTTTTGGAGATTAACACTCTCCATCAGGTCTCTTACCCCACCATGCCTCATATGGTGTCATACCGTGTAAGGCTTTGCATGGTAGCCTATTGACCAGATCAGTAGCTGTATTTACAGCCTCAGACCACAAATAATTTGGGCAATTTTTCTCCTTCATCATTGACCTTGCAAACTCAACAAGAGTTCTATTTCTTCTCTCTGCTACACCATTTTGTTGAGGGGAGTACCTGCAAGTAATTTCCCTTTTTATACCTGCATTCCACAAGTAATCACTGAACTCATTAGAGAAATACTCTCCCCCTCCATCTGACCTTAGTCTCTTCAATTTATGACCTGTAATTCTTTCTGCATACACATGATAGTGTTTGAATGTGTTGAATACTTTTGACTTATCTTTGATCACATATATAGTGATCCATCTGGTAGCATCATCAACATAAATCACATAATACCTTGAACCATTGATACTGAAATCCTTTGATGGTCCCCACACATCTGTATGTACCAACTCAAGCTTCTCTGAATACATGAAACCATGCTTGGAGTAAGATTGCTTATGAGCCTTACCTAATTGACATGCCTCACATCTGTATGTCATATGTTGACCTGTAACATTAGGTAATCCAAGCACTGAACCATTGTTGATCATGTCTTTGATACCTCTTTCATTAAAGTGTCCAAGCCTCTTGTGCCAAAGATCTAACTCAGAGATCTTATGTCCTCCATAAGTGAACAAGGCATGACCAACATTACCTTGAATCTTCAATGTGAACAACCTTCCTTCTTTCTTCCCTGAAACAATTTGTTTATACCCATTGCTAGGGTCTTCCACAAACACTCCTTCATTAGTGAATCTAACTTTATAACCTTTTTCAACAATTTGTCCTACACTTATCAGATTCTTAGGAATTCTAGGAACATACAAGACTTTACTCAATAAGGTGCTACCATCCTTGGCCTTCACTGATCCAATTGACTTCACATTATGCTTTGTATTGTCACCTGTTTGAACAACATGATTAGATACCTTATTTTCCAAATCACTCATCAATGCTATGTTACCACTCAGGTGATTGCTACACCCTGAGTCAATGTAGAAGACTCTTTGGTCTTCACTTTGCCTTTCACAAGTTGCATTCATTATCAATGTTGAATCCTCCTTCTGATCTGAAGCACAATTGTAGTAGGTATTGTTGTATTGTTGACTTTGGAATCCTCTACCTGCATTTGTTCCAAAGTAACCCCTACTACCTCTACCTCTAAAATTACCTCTTTGATTTCTGCCACCTCTTCCTCTTGAATTAAAGTTCTGATTAGATCCACTATTACTCTGAGTATTATGCCAACAATCATTAGCTAAGTGATTTGTCTTACCACAAATCCAACAAGCTTTGACTCCATCTTTATTATTCCTGCCTCTTCCTCTACCTTTGCCACCTCCTCTACCTCTTAGGAAGTTGGCTTGACTAGTTTTGCCTTCATCTTCATTTACTTGTTGCTTCCCTATGCTAATTTTCTTCTTATCCTTTGAGTACATTGCATGACCTATACACTTGTCACCTTCACCTTTGACATCCTGCTCAAAGGTTAACATATGTCCTAGCAACTGATTTAAGTCAGGAGTAAAATGATCAAGTGATAATTCAGTAGACAAAATGAATGGCTTCCATTTGTCATCACCTCTCAAACCTGTAAGGATTTGCCTTACCAA
>CM035411.1:189546296-189573796 GCA_020310875.1 Ceratopteris richardii | reverse complement strand
CTATCTATCTATCTATCTATCTATCTATCTATGTATCTATTTATTTATGTATCTATCTATCTATCTATCTATCTATTTATCTTCCTATGTGTCTATTAGCCATGGGGAAAAGGGGGTTTTGTATTATTTTATGGAGGTCTTAAGAGTCTTCGAAAGTCTTGTGTTTGTTTAATTTGAAGTACAAAATGGTGTGATGTAGTGGAACAATACAAGAAGAGAGAGGGGTGCAATATCTAGAGAAGAAGTCGGTCTCTTTGGAATGTCATAGTCCAAAGAAATATGAATAATGGAACTTTGGTTTACAAAATTGTGAGAGTGTAGAAGTATTATAATTTGATGTGTAGATTTGTGATTATAAGCAAGTTCGGTATGTAATGAACATTGCTTAGTATTTTGTATGCATGTTTATTTGAAGTTTCTTATTTATTTTGAAGATGTATTATTCTCAGTATAATGTTGATAAGCTGAATTTTATAAATGTCTGATTATAATTTTAAGGATTATAAACAAAGGTGGTTGCGGTAATCACATTCATAATTCTCGTTCCCATGCCCTAACCTTTGGATAGTGTATCATTTGTCACAGTCATGTGAGCCCTCAAACATTTGGTGACCATAATGGGATGGGGTTTGTTTTGCGATGTATTTCCACTTAAATTGATGTTGTTATGGATTGGAAAAGAGTACCTGTGAAGTGGTTATTGTAACATGTACGTGGATGACTTCATCGAATAGACCTTAGAAACTTTACATCTCGAAGATATCTCAATTGCGAAAGCTACAAATATCCCAAAAGAATTGTTGCGATGAGAGAAGAGTGGATTGTTACCTTAGAATATCTTGGAGGATTGGATATTTGAGTGGAGGATAGAAAATTAGCTAAAGCCTCGTGGCAAGGATGATTCAGTAGAGTTGACCAACAGAGTCAACAGCAGGAAGAAGAGTACCCTGTGGACCTAGACCAAATCGGTGGCAGCAAACCGCAACTAGAGTTTGCTTTAGCACTAGTATCTTTCACTCGATCGAGAATCCTAGAGGAGTTTGAAGAGAAGATGGCACATAGAAACCCACTTCCAAGGCTAAAGTACACACATGTTTATGGACAACCAGGCAAGGATCCTAATGTGCATGTGTGGACCTTTGACAATCAATATGCCTACAACCATAGATGATTGTAGGATGATGATCACAAACAACAAGTGTTCCAAGCATGCTCCAGATCATTTTCTAAAGTATGATGATTTAAAAGAAGCATTCTTGGATAGATTTTGGACTGCCTAAAGTGTATTGGAATTATACAAAAACTTATGACATATGATGCAGAAGGGTATAGTGGAGCAGTATGGTTCAGACTTCAGATCTACAATGAGATAATTCCTAGAAAATTGTGGTCCTTAATAAGAATTGTTGCACAAATTTTTTGTGGATGTATTAAAACGAGCAATTAAAGAAAAAAATTATATTTTCACATTAGAACAAGCCTGAACATTGGACCAGATAATTGATTTAGAAAAATGGGTGGATAGAAAGATACAATTAGCTAATTTGGGTTCCAAAAAAGCAAGCCGAGTCACAAAGTAAAGTGCAAATCGAGTCCAAACATTTTATTTACACTATCAAAATGCAAGCCACATCATTGCTGATTATGCACTCAACCAAGTATACGACACCATTTGTAATAAAAATAATCACAATTTGGAAGAATGCAGATTCAACACCAAAAATACACTAGTTGCATCGACATAAGTGGAAGCCCCTTCGTGGAGGGGCAATGTTACAGGTTATAAGATCCTAGTTCAATCCAAATCGTGGACAGAGTCAAGATGGGAGAGTGTCTAGACAATCTGAGTTTCTTGGCTCCTAGCAATTACATGATCAATGGAGAGCTTACTAGCCTAATTTCCAAGACTACAGAAGAGGTTGAAATTTTTGCCCAGCAGGACCTAGAAATTTTGGGAATCGACCAATCTAGTGCCAGTCTTGTTTGCAATATGGACATAGATGATTTGAATCTGAAGGAGCTAAGGAGTATGATTAGAGAAAATAAGAAGCCAAACTAAAGGCTCCCATGGCAAATGTGGTGATATTGGAATTTTTAGAACCTTCAATAATGGTTATCATGAGGTCATGACAAGGATATCAAAATCCATGACAACTAGAGTACTACTGGCCAATAGAGTAGAAGAAACAATTGAAGAAAGCAGTCCAATGGGCTTAGTAATATCCACCCTACTATGTTGCCCCCAAATTCATTTTGCAAGACAATAGAAGTAAAGGCTAGGTAGGTAGATTGAATAAAAGAAGTTTACAAAGTGTATAAGCTCAAGAGGATAGAGTAGTTGTAAAATAAAGAGAAAGTCGGAACACTTTGTCGAATTTTGAGCCTATGAAACTCAGAAGTTAAGTTCTAGTGGCTAAGGGCCCAGTATCGAACTCTAGAATTGGAGGTCTATCGAAGAAGGGAATCAAAATGTCCTGAATCTAGTAGCATCCAAGAAAGGTACATCCTGAAAATTATTACATACTTCACAAACTCAACTTCCCTTAGGTGCCTTGCTGGAACTCATCCCAACCTTGAGAGAGAAGTTGCTAAAGGATTTGTAGCAAGGACATTCTCCAGACTGACTATTAGAAGATGAATGCATCTATGACCCTAGATCCCTTCCCGTTATCATTCTTGGATAGTGTATTAGACAAAGTTGAAGCTAGAGAGATGTACTCATTCCTAGATGGCTTCAACAATTATAATCAAGTTTGCATGGTGGAGGAGGATATAGCAAAGACAACATTTATTACCAATTAGGGAGTATTTGCATGCACAATAATGTGGTTGAGAATGAGGAATGTGCCTAGTACATTTTAACGATGCATGCAATAGATATTTTCCCCATACCTTACCTCTTTCATGCACATATTTTTGGATGCTTTTTTTATGTCTCCAGACAAATGGATGCGCACTTGGACCATCTTAGGGCATGTTTTGGTGCATTTTAGAAGGTACACCTCTATTTAAGCCCTAATAAATCAGCTTTTGGAGTCAAGTGTGGTAAATTGCTTGGACATATCATTTCACGGGATGGCATTGCTATTGATCAGGATATAGTAAAATTTATTCTAGACACTCCAAGTCCAAGGAATCCAAAAGAAGTCATGCAGTTTTTAGGCCAATTAGAGTGGCATGCAAGACATTTGCGAGGACTGGCTCATAATGGGATACCTCTCAACAAGTTAGCACATGTTCAACCAGTTGAATTCTAGTGGACAACGGAAGGTCAATTAGCTTTTGAAAGGTCTCAAAAGCTCTAGACTAGAAGGAGAAAATTCATGTCTTGGTAGATGCATCAGACAAAGCAGTTGGAAGTGTGATTATGCAGAAAGAGTGGCATAGTTGGTTTTGACCGGTCTACTATGCCAACTGGTGATAACTTCCATAGAACAAAATTATTCAACTATAGAACGCAAGTGCCTAGGTTTACTTTACTCAATTAATACTTTTTATCACTATTTATTGGGAAAGTCCTTTACTTTTCATGTGGATGATAGTGCACTTTTGTACTTAGTCAAGTAGTAGAATCTAGTGGGTAGACTTGCCAAATGGGTTCTGTTACTCTAAGAGTTTGAATATGACATTGTACATCGACCAGGAGAAAGCCATGTACTTGCTGACTTTTTGTTGTGCATTGATCATGGGGAACCATCGGCGGGAGTAGATGATAATCTTCCAGACACTGATGTTTTCACGGTTGCGAAAATAGAACACGCTCCACAGACCTTTCCGACTTGGTATGAAGAAATGCTTAGCTTCCTAGAAAATGGAGTAGCACCTTCACATTTGCGGCCAATAGTGCAAAAAAAGATTGGAATTTGAAGTTGTCAATTTACCATCATCATGAGGAAACTTTATCACAAGGACCCGATTGATATATGGCTAAGATATGTGCCCCCACAGTAAGTGGTGATGGTCATTCAAGAAGCCCATGTAGGTGAAGCAGGCAACCATTTTAATCACTTAATTATAGTGCAAAAAATTCAAGAGACAAGCCTTTGGTGGCCAACGATGTATGTAGATTTCCAAATGTGATACAAAACTGTGACCCCTATCATTGTATATGTGAACCACAAGACAATCACCACTTTCCACTACAACTGATTCTCCCGCTTAAACCCTTCCAAAGTGGGGCCTAGACTTTATAGGCCCTATCAAGTCACTTGCAACTAGAACCATAGCCCTTTATATTTTGTCCTATACAGACTATTACACCAAATGGGCTGAGGCTTAGGATACCACAAATGCTACAACACAGATAGTTGCCAAGAAATTTCAACATGAAATCTTTCCATGTTTTGGGTTACCCCTTGAATTAGTGTCTGATAGTGGCACACATTTTCTGAGTTACCTGATTAGAGAGATCACTACCAACTACCAAATCAAGCATAAATTCAATTCCCCTTATTATCCACGGGTGAATGGATTAGTAGAGAGTACCAATAAAGTTCTTCTGCACATGTTGCAAAAAATGTCGCTTGATTCTACAGATCAATGGGAGATCATACTTCCTATGGTGCTTCCGGTGTACTATACTTCATATAAAGTTTTAGTGGGAAGTACTCCATTTAAACTCCTCTATGGCCAAGAATCTATCTTTCCATTCAAATTTGTTGTTCCCAGTCTCTATAGATTCTGGTATAGAAATGTCTATTACTGAAAGACGCTTTTGCATATAGGATGGATAAGCTGCGCCAGCTAGATGAACACAAGTTTACAAGAAATGACATCATAGGAATTTGCAGAAAAAAAGTTTTTGGCCTGGAGATTGTTGGAGGAGATGGTGGATAATCACAAGAGATGAGTTGGTGTGCTAAAACCTGCTTCACAGCTGCTATAAGTGATAGCTGGAGAGTGTTGTGGGCTTCTTTAGCTAGCTAATAAGCATAAGTAATCACATATGTTTCTTAGAAGATGATCCACTAATGATAGGGTCAAAGTAGATAGATAGGCATATGATCCAAGGTACAAAACTTGTTATTCTGGTTGAGACACCTACTCAGAGTTTTGCACCATGCTCTGACTACAACAACAATTAATAAATTTCCTTTTGGGAACTTAACAAGCAATTAATCATGAGTGAAATCATCTAAAATAATGAACTATATGCTAAGAAATATGTTTAGCAAATCAACCTTGCATCTCGACATTTAGGGGCCTTGACAATCACAAACTAGTGAGCAGAGATTGATTGATATCTGATGATTGCGAGAAGCATTATCAATGAAACTGTGTAAGATTAAAGTAGACAGTATGTTGAAGATATCATGCTTTAAATCAATATAAATGATCCACTATACAGTGAGAACAAGCTCAGACAAGTCAGCTCGTCTGATGAAGTATGACAAAGATATGAGAATAGGAAGTAATGAACATGTATGTATTAAATCATGTAAAAGTACAATGTCATTGGCAAAAATTCATTGCTCAATGAGTGAGAAATGAGTGAACTATGAAGTGAGCTCCTCTTCTCAATGAAAGTATATGAATATGACCTTTGAGCCTCGAGATGCATGTGGACATTTCATATCCTCTTTTATAGTTGTTTGTTGGAGCCAAAGATTTGAATTCAAATTCAAATCTACATCTTAAAGTGAATCCTAAAGTATAAGATTGATTTTTTCTTGACTCAACTACCAAATGATATGAGATTATATGCTTCCTAACTCCTCGTGGGTTTATTGGCCTTTTACAATGGGTAATTGTGAAGCAAAGTTATAAGAGATTGTACATATGAAGCCTTCCAAGCGTAATGTTAATACATCAAGCTTATGTGAGGTGATCAAGTATATAGGCTTGGTCTTAATTGCACCAAGAGATCCTTCTCAAGCCTAACATGCTTGATCTTCATTGCTTCTTGATCTCTTGTAGCATAATCATCAATTTGAACATGTTCATCTTTGTTCCATCCAATGCTTTGGTGATATATCTGCACATTGCAAATGAGTTGATACATAGGATAAGTGGATGTCCTTGCTAAGCAGTTTCTCTCTTACATAATGGTAGTGTACTTCAATGTGCTTAGTCCTGGTATGGTACACAGGATTAGCAGACAAATGAAGTGAGCTAGTGTTATCTCCAAAGATAATTGGAGTGTAGGAATGTATCTCCAAATTTGCATACAATTGCTTAAGCCACATAGCTTCCTGAGTTGCATTCATCAAACCTCTATATTCTGCTTCTCTGGAAGATAAGGACATAGTTGGTGCTTCTTGGATGACCAAGATATGAGTTTTGAACCTGCAAAAGATAGGTACCCTGAAGTGTTCCTCCTCTCATCCTTGGAGCCAGCCCAATCTGCATTAGAATATAACTTTATATCTATGTCACAAGTAAAGGGGTAGAAAAATCTCTCATTCATTGTACCCATTAGATACTTAAGCACCCTCTTTGCAGCTTCCATGCATGGCTTCCTTGGTACATGCATGAACTCACTTAATGTACTTACTACATAGGCAATGTCTACTCTTGTCAAAGTAGCATAATTAAGACTACCCACAGGTTGTTGATAGCTTGTAACATCTTCAAGTAGTTCATCTTAATGTGGACTTAGCTTATGGTTGAGGTCCATAGGAATACTTGCAACTTTAGTGTTCTCCATCTTAAACTTCACCAACATATCATGTATGTACTTCCTTTGTGTGATGAATATACTTGAAACTGTATACACAAGTTCTAAACCAAGGAAATAGGTTAACAACCCTCGATCACTAATTTTGAATTCCTTCATTAATTGAACCTTGACCTGCTTGATGCCATCATAATCATTACCTATAATAATGATATCATCTACATAGACACATAAGTAGATTACCTCTGATTTATTCTTCTTAACAAATAAAGAAGGGTCTGCCTTGCTTGCCACAGAGCCTTGATCCTACAAATAGGTAACAAGTCTATGGTTCCAAGCTCTAGGAGCTTGCTTGAGACCATAGAGTGCTTTTGTAAGCTTGCATACATAACCTGCTCTTTCTTCATCTTCAAAACCTCGTGGTTGTGCCATATACACTTCTTTTGATATCCAACCATTTAAAAATGCATTCGTTGTTGGTGCAGATCAATCACCAATTGAAGATTTGAAGTAAAGAAGATGGATACATTCACAAGAATGAAGGACATGTACACATATGTACATTAGTTATGACATAGGTTACATATACTTATGCTTTGATAGAAGTTTGTACATAATTGCCTATAAATATCTTTGGAAAATGTCGGGGCATAGAGTGTGAGAAAAGAGAAGACAATGAGAGACTATGTATGAGCATAGGAATAGAGAAATAAGTGATTGTAAAGGTTAGTAGATACATGAGAAGTGAAGAAAAGTCTCTCTCTTACTTTTCAGTTGTAGTCTTCTCCAGAAATGAAAGAAATATTGCGCCCGATTTTTTCGAGTCTGCTCCTTCTGTGGTAAATCATTTGTGAAATCCTTTTGAGGATATCTAATTTGATAGTTGATGAGTTTGTGACAAAAATTTTAGAGTCTAATTGTAAACAGGTTAGGAGAATTATCTGTAGGAACATTCATATGTGTTGAGTGTTCATAGTCTCCTAAAACAGGCGCAGTTTTCGAGTCGAAAGAAATGAGTAGTGCTCAGTGCACAGTGTAAAGTTTTACACATGTGATAGCTCAAAATCTAAGTTGAGAGATAAGCTATCTACAGCCAAAAGGATTTGGCAAAACGGGTTCGACATTGTGAGAACCAAAGTTAATAAGTTAGGGGTGTCAAATCGACTTCTCAGAAGTACAGATTTGGACATAGGTAACTTGTGAAGTTGATTTCTCAAGTTATACTAAACCTTTTGAAGAATTTTAACTTGGAGGAGGTAAGCAATCTCTAGGCGACACTCCATACAAAATTTCATAGAAAACTTTAAAGGTTTGATAAGTCAATGAGAAGAAATTGTGCAGCAGACTTTCTGTGTTTCATCTTCTTCACAGAATTTTTCAAATTTTGATAAATTGGAGATTGGACCTCTAATTTGGTAAAGGTTTTGACTTACTCTTGATATAGAGGTGTTCTAAATTCAAGAGTAGGTTGTTCTTTTGGAGATTAACGCTCTCCATCAGTGGTATCAGAGCAGGAGACATCAAAATCAAGAAAAGGAGGATCCCGACTGCTGCAGATTCAAGAATTTCAACAATTGAAGAGCTAGAAGGTGAAAGTTTGAAGGCAAAGCTTGAAGAGGAGACCATACAACATCAAGAAGGACAAAAGGAGTCTAATTCGAAGTAAAGGTACACATATTGTTCATAAAGGTTGAAGTTTTCAATACACAGGAGGACACAAGATGGGAGATTCTCTTCAGATAGAGAAATTGGATAGGGAAAACTATCCTGCATGGTCAATGAGGATGGAAGCTCATCTTATGAGCAAAGATTTAATAGCCTACATCACAGGTGAAGAGGAGAAGCCAAGTTTCAGAGATCCTAGTGTTCCAACTAGGGAAGAGTTAGCAGATTTGAAGAATTGGATGAAGAAAGATGCTCAAGCTAGGAGCATTATATATATGGCAGTCAATGATTACTTGTTGCCTCATATTCGAGGTCTTGAAAGTGCAACTGATATCTGGAATGCTTTGGAGGAGCATTTCCAGAATACTACAAAGTCAAGGAAGGCATCCTTATGGGCAGAGTTTACAACCTTCAAGAAGAAGGCCTCTCAATCTATTTCAGACTATGTAACAAGGATGAAAGACATTGCAGATGCATTAGGAGCTGTTGATGAAGACATTGAGGAGGATAAATTGGTAAGGCAAATTCTTACAGGCTTAAGAGGTGATGACAAATGGAAGCCATTCATTTTGTCTACAGAGTTATCACTTGATCATTTCACTCCTGATTTAAATCAGTTGCTAGGTCATATGCTAACATTTGAGCAGGATGTTAAAGGAGATAATGACAAAAGTACAGGTCATGCAATGTACTCAAAGGACAAGAAGAAGAATAGCAAAGGAAAGCAACAAGCAAATGAAGATGAAGGCACAACTAGTCAAGCCAACTTCCTAAGAGGTAGAGGAGGTGGCAAAGATAGAGGAAGAGGCAGGAATAACAAAGATGGAGGCAAAGCCTGCTGGATTTGTGGTAAGACAAATCATTTAGCTAATGATTGTTGGCATAATACTCAGAATAATAATGGATATAATTAGAACTATAACTCTAGAGGAAGAGGAGGCAGAAATCAAAGAGGTAATTTCAGAGGCAGAGGTGGTAGGAGTTACTTTGGAAGAAATGTAGGTAGAGGATTCCAAAGTCAACAATACAACAACACCTACTATAATTATGCTTCAGACCAAAAGGAGGATTCAACATTAATAATGAATGCTACTTGTGAAAGTCAGAGTGCAGATCAAAGAGTCTTCTACATTGACTCAGGGTGTAGCAACCACCTGAGTGGTAATATATCTTTGATGACTGATTTGGAAAATAAAGTGTTTAATCATGTTGTTCAAACAGGTGACAACACAAAGCACAATGTGAAGTCAATTGGATCAGTGAAGGCCAAGGATGGTAGTACCTTATTGAGTAAGGTCTTGTATGTTCCTACAATTCCTAAGAATTTTATAAGTGTAGGACAAATTGTGGAAAAAGGTTATGAAGTAAGGTTCACTAATGATGGAGTATATGTGGAAGACCCTAGTCAAGGGTATAAACAAATTGTTTCAGGGAAGAAAGAAGGAAGACTATTTACATTGAAGATTCAAGGCAATGTTGGTCATGCTATGTTCACATATGGAGGACATAGGATCTCTGAGTTAGATCTTTGGCACAAGAGGCTTGGACATTTCAATGAAAGAGGTATTAAAGACATGATTAACAATGGTTCAGTGCTTGGTTTGCCTAATGTTGCAGGACAACATATGACATACAGATGTGAGGCATGTCAATTAGGTAAGGCTCATAAGTCTTCCTACTCCAAGCATGGTTTTATGTACTCAGAGAAGCTTGAGTTGGTACACACAGATGTGTGGGGACCATCAAAGGATTTCAGTATAAATGGGTCAAGGTATTATGTGATTTATGTTGATGATGCTACTAGATGGATCACTATTTATGTGATCAAAGATAAGTCAGAAGTGTTTAACACATTTAAACACTATCATGCATATGCAGAAAGAATTACAGGTCATAAGTTGAAGAGACTAAGGTCAGATGGAGGGGGAGAGTATTTCTCTAATGAGTTCAGTGATTATTTGTGGAATGCAGGTATAAAAAGGGAAGTTACTTGCAGGTACTCTACTCAACAAAATGGTGTAGCAGAAAGGAGAAATAGAACACTTGTTGAGTTTGCAAGATCCATGATGAAGGAGAAAAATTGCCCTAATTATTTGTGGGCTGAGGCTGTAAATACAGCTACTTATTTGGTTAATAGATTACCATGTAAAGCCTTGCAGGGTATGACACCATATGAGGCTTGGTGGGGTAAGAGACCTACCTTGGATCATTGCAGAGTTTTTGGATGTGTGGCATATGCATATGTGCCATCACAATTAAGGCACAAGTTAGAGCCTAAAGCTGAAAAATATGTTTTCATTGGTTATGATGATAAGCAGATGGGTTATAGATTGTGGAATCCATCTACAAAACAATTCATGGTTTCTAAAGATGTGACATTTGATGAGCAGAGCACTTGGTATGCAGGTACAATTAATATCAATACAGGTAATGAAGAAGAAGTGAGCCAAAGGAAAGGTAAATCAAAGGTTCAAATATTTGATGAACAAGAGAATAATGAAGTGCAGATTGAAGTGGAAGAAATACCAAGATTTGATCCTGAATATGAAGAACCAGAAACCTCAAGAAGTGGAGAGCTTAGGAGGTCTACAAGGAACAGATGGCAACCTACAAGGTATAGCTATGATACTTCATTTTTTGCCACAAAAGATTATGCTTATATGATGAATACAGATGAAGACCCTTCTAGATATGAAGAGGCAAGAGGTAAGGAAAAATGGGAGAAAGCTATGCAGGAAGAATATGATGCATTGATGGAGAATCAAACATGGGATTTGGTTCCAAAACCAAATAGTCAGAAAATCATTGGATGCAAATGGGTTTACAAAACCAAGAGGTTTGCAGATGGAAGTGTGTCTAGATACAAAGCTAGACTTGTTGTTAAAGGGTTTGCTCAGACTTATGGTGTTGACTATGATGAGACTTATAGTCCTGTGGCAAAGATGACAACCATCAGGACACTTATAGCTATTGCTGCATGTAAAGGTTGGAAGTTATGTCAACTTGATGTGAAAAATGCTTTTCTGAATGGTTATATTTCAGATGATGTGTTCATGGAGCAACCTCAAGGGTTCAAAGATAAAAGGTATCCAGATCATGTGTGCAAGCTCAAGAGAGCTTTGTATGGCTTGAAGCAGGCCCCAAGGGCATGGAACTATAGACTTGTAAAGTTCTTGAAGGAACTTGGATTTCAGGTGTCTAAAGCAGATAGTAGCTTGCTTGTCAAAGCAAGTGATAAAGGTTTTATATACATGTGCATATATGTTGATGATATAATCCTTACAGGTACAGATGAAGAAGGAATTCAAAGATTAAAGAAACAGATGGAAAAGGAGTTCAAAATAAGTGACTTGGGAGACTTGTCATACTTCTTGGGCATGGAGATTACATATACTCAACATGGAGTATTTGTGACCCAAGAAAGGTATTTGAAGAACTTGTTAATCAAGTTTAAAATGGATGATTGCAGGGTAGCACCTACACCAATGGAGGTGAATCACAAATTGAGTAAGTTTGGAGGTGAAGAGTTCAAGGACATGAGACAATATCAGAGTTTGGTTGGTAGTCTTATCTATGCTACTTTAACTAGACCTGATTTATCATATGCAGTAGGGGTTTTGTCTCAATTCATGCATTGCCCAAGGAAAGAACATTGGATTGCAGGTCAAAGAGTGTTGAGGTACATTAAGGGTACACTCAATGAAGGTTTGTATTATGGGTTTACCTCAGATACAAATATCAAAATCTATAGTGATGCAGATTGGGCAGGTAATCCAGATGATAGGAGATCTACTTTTGGATACATGTGTTATGTGGGAGATAAACTTATCTCATGGTGTTCCAAGAAGCAACATACAGTTGCTTTGTCTTCTACAGAAGCAGAATACAAAGGCATGGTTGAAGCTGCAAAGGAAGTGATTTGGCTCAAGACCTTAATGAAGAGTCTTGACATTGTGCATGGGATACCAATTATATTTGGAGATAACATGAGTTCATTGTATTTAGCTGCTAATCCTGTTTTTCATGCCAGGACCAAACACATTGAGATACAGTATCACTTTCTAAGAGAGAAAGTGATGGACAAGGAGATTGAAGTCATACATACTTCAACAAAAGATCAGATAGCTGATATGCTTACAAAGAGCTTGGATGGACCAAAGCTACAGAAGTTTAAAGACATGGCAGGTATAAAGAAGAAAGGAGAAACCTCAATTGATGATTGAGGGGGAGCTGTTGGTGCAGATCAATCACCAATTGAAGATTTGAAGTAAAGAAGATGGATACATTCACAAGAATGAAGGACATGTACACATATGTACATTAGTTATGACATAGGTTACATATACTTATGCTTTGATAGAAGTTTGTACATAATTGCCTATAAATATCTTTGGAAAATGTCGGGGCATAGAGTGTGAGAAAAGAGAAGACAATGAGAGACTATGTATGAGCATAGGAATAGAGAAATAAGTGATTGTAAAGGTTAGTAGATACATGAGAAGTGAAGAAAAGTCTCTCTCTTACTTTTCAGTTGTAGTCTTCTCCAGAAATGAAAGAAATATTGCGCCCGATTTTTTCGAGTCTGCTCCTTCTGTGGTAAATCATTTGTGAAATCCTTTTGAGGATATCTAAGTTGATAGTTGATGAGTTTGTGACAAAAATTTTAGAGTCTAATTGTAAACAGGTTAGGAGAATTATCTGTAGGAACATTCATATGTGTTGAGTGTTCACAGTCTCCTAAAACAGGCGCAGTTTTCGAGTCGAAAGAAATGAGTAGTGCTCAGTGCACGTGTAAAGTTTTACACATGTGACAGCTCAAAATCTAAGTTGAGAGATAAGCTATCTACAACCAAAAGGATTTGGCAAAACGGGTTCGACATTGTGAGAACCAAAGTTAATAAGTTAGGGGTGTCAAATCGACTTCTCAGAAGTACAGATTTGGACATAGGTAACTTGTGAAGTTGATTTCTGAAGTTATACTAAATCTTTTGAAGAATTTTAACTTGGAGGAGGTGCGCAATCTCTAGGCGACACTCCATACAAAATTTCATAGAAAACTTTAAAGGTTTGATAAGTCAATGAGAAGAAATTGTGCAGCAGACTTTCTGTGTTTCATCTTCTTCACAGAATTTTTCAAATTTTGATAAATTGGAGATTGGACCTCTAATTTGGTAAAGGTTTTGACTTACTCTTGATATAGACGTGTTCTAAATTCAAGAGTAGGTTGTTCTTTTGGAGATTAACACTCTCCATCATTCGTGACATCTAATTGATATACATTCCAATTTTTGGATGCAGCAAGACTTACCAATACCCTGATTGTTGTCATCTTTGCCACAGGTGAAAATGTTTCTTCATAATCTACTCCATGTGTTTGGGCAAATCCCTTTGCCACTAGCCTTGCCTTGTACCTGTTCATAGAACCATCAAAGTTCTTTTTAACTTTGTATATCCACCTTGAACCAATTATCTTCATATCTAGCTTCTTGGGAACTAGATCCCAAGTGTGGTTTTCCTGCAATGCTTCCACTTCCTCCTACATGGCCTCTCTCCACTGTTTCTTCTTCTTAGCCTCTTCAAATGAAGAAGGCTCTTCTGGCATGGAATCTTTTGTGATGTACACAGAGTGCTTTGTGAATAAGGATGTATCATATCCATACCTTATGGGCTTCTTACTTTCTCTTTGTGATCTCCTTAAAGCTTGATTTGAAGACTCAAGTAGATCCTCTACTTGCTTGTATTTGAACTTGCCTCTTAACTTCCAAGCTTTGAAATCAATCTACTCATCTTCTAAGTTGATGTCCTCTGCTTGGTGTTGATCTTCTTGAGTGAGGGTTGGAAAATCATTTTCCAAATCATATGGTAATTTGAGTTTCCTACAATCATCTTCAAACCATGAATTATTCTCAGCAAATACTATATCCCTACTAACTATGAATGCCTTGTTAATGGGATTGTATAGCCTACATCCCTTTTGATTCTCATCATACCCAATAAATATACATTTCTCAGCCTTAGGGTCAAGCTTCCCTTTGATTTGTGATGGGATCTGTGCATAGGCAATGCACCCAAATATTTTGCAATGATCCAATGAGGGTCTTCTACCATTCCATGCTTCATATGGTGTCATACCATCCAATGATTTGGATGGAAGCCTATTGAATAAATAGGTGGCTATGGAAAGAACCTCTGCCCATAAATAATTAGGTAATTTTTTCTCATTTAACATATATCTAGCTGCCTCAACAATTAACTTGTTCCTTCTCTCTCCCACTCCATTCAATTCTGGAGTATAGCTGGTTGTTACTTCCCTCTTTATGCCTCTATCCTGTAGAAATAGATCAAACTCATGTGAAAAGTACTCATCACCTCCATCCGACCTGATTCTCTTCAAGCTCCTTCCTGTTTGGTTTTCAACTAGTGCCAAATACTTCTTAAAACATGTAAATACCTCATCCTTATGCTTCTGAAATATAGGATTGTCCACCTACTCTAATCATCAATAAAAGAGACATAGTAAATTGAACCTGATATGGATGGATATTTTGAGATTAGGGTAGAGAAACCCTAAAAACAAAATATAAGGTTAACTCACAAAAGATAGTTACCACCACCTTGTAGAATATTTCTTCCTCCAAGAGAGTAGCCTCTCCTTCACCAAAACTCTACCTCCTCAAGAGTGTGTGAACACTATCTCTTCAAGAAGACCTTCAAACTCTAGCTTGAAATCTTTGAGTGAGTTATCCATAATGAGCTTGGCTCTTTCTTATATAGGTTTGAAGTACTCTCCAAAAGCACATACAAAAAGCCATCAATAAAGCTACGATTAATAAAAAGCTATGATCAAATTGAAACTCCTACGTGATCGCGTGAGTTTTATCCCACTGTTCATTTTTCAAAAAAACTTGATTTTTGCAATCTTTGCCCGCTAGGACTTGAACCCTGGTGAGAGATTTGAAAGCGTTTTGCTTTATCCACGATGCCGACAAGCTTTTGTTGTTCTATATCTATAAAGAAAACAATATATGCATGCCCGTCTGAGACTTGAAGATGGAGCTACTTGTTGGACCATGACATTGATTCCAACAATCCCTCCTTCAATGTCACAATGGTACAAGCTTCAGTAACCTGCAAATCTTCTCATGACTATCTCTAGTCAATGCTTTGGTAAAAATATCTGCAACATTCTCACTAGAAGGAACATAAACTAGCTCAATGTGCTTCTTAGCTATCTGCTCTCGAATATAGTGCTAGTGTACCTCTATATGCTTTGCCCTTGCATGATGCACTGGATTCTTAGCTATAGCTATAGCACTCTGGCTATCTGAAAATATCTGAATGGGTTCATGTACTCTCACATCAAGATAACTAAACATCTTCTACAACCAAACTGACTCTAGAGTAGCTATAAATGCTACATGATATCCAGCTTCACACGATGAAGTGGCAATAGTGGGTTGTCTCTTCGAAAGCCATGAGATAAGACAATCTCCAAGATAAAAACAAAATCCACTAGTACTTCTTCTTGTGTCTCTATCACTTGCCCAATCAGAATCTAAAAATATTTCTCGTAACAAATGTGTAGATTTCAAAAAATACCATAGCAAAATTTGAAGTTCCCTTCGAATATCAAAAGATCCGCTTTAGTCCTTTCCAATGTAACACTGTCGGATTTTGCATGAGCCTTGATACTTGAGAAACTGCAAACTGTATATTAGGACGTGTATTACATAGATATATCAAGCAACCAACTGCATGACTATATAAAGTAGCATCAAATGGCTCTGCATCTGCTACCATTTGTAAAGTCATGTTCTGATCCATAGGTGTTTGCATAGGTTTAGAATCACTCATCTGAAACTTCTTCAAACATTTCTCAATGTACTTTTTTTGTGTCATATAGATACACTCATCTCGAAACAAAAACGAAATCCCAAGATAATAATGTAAAATGCCTAAATCATTCACATCAAATGTTTGCTTCAATTGTTCTTTGAACATCTCCAAATCTTCATCTCTGGGACCTGTGACTATAATATCATCCACATAAATGATTGCTATAATCATCATACCTGGTTCAACTTTAACATAAAGAGTTGGAGCTGCATCTAAGTTATGGAAATCAATGGTTAAAAGATATGTGTGTATCTTTTCATACCATGCTCTAGGTGCCTGCTTTAAACCATATAAAACTTTTATAAGCTTACACATTAAGTGTTCTTTACCTATCTCTTCAAAAGCTTCTGACTGCTAAATATACATATCCTCGTGTAAATCACCATTAAGAAAAGCAGTTTTAATGTCAAGTTAATATATATGCCAACCAAAATGTGCTGCTAAAGCAAGTATTGACCTAATAATAGTCATCCTAGACGTAGGAGCAAATGTCTCATCATAATCAATACCTTTTTGTTGTGCATATCCTTGACAACCAATCTTGCTTTGTACCTGTCAATAGTACCATCTACTTTCTTTTTTATTTTGAAGATCCATTTTACACCTATAGCTTTCTTTCCCTCTGGTAACTCACATAGTTGCCAAGTTTGATTTTTATGAATAGAATCAATCTCTTCTTGCATAGCTTTTCTCCAAATAGGAATGTTAAGTGCATCTTTAACACATGCATGCTCATCTTCAACAATCATAAGTGCCAAAATATCATGAATCTCAAAGTCTTTAGCAAAACTTACATGATCTTTTTGTTGTTGCTATCTAGTTTGACTTCTTGTTCTTATATGATCTTGTTGTTGTTTTCTAGTCTGACTCCTTGTTCTTCTAGTAAAAGTCTTTATACCACTATCTTTCCAAGTTTGATATAACCAAATAGGTGTATCTTTAAATAGTGGTGAAACTCTTTCTAACCCTTCAACTTCCATAGGTTTTGGAACTTGTCCTGTCGAGGTACTAGGACTTTCTGGAACTTTAACTTCTTCCATTTCTGGAACCAAAGTCTCTTGTGGAACTGACTCTATAGAAGGTTGTGAAATTCCTCTTTCTTCAACTTTTTCTTGAATCCTAGGAATTCTAACTCCCTCCTGATATGGTCGAACATGTACATCTAGAATCTTTCTAAAAAATCCATAGTCATTTTCACTAATGAACTATGGAATTTCTGCTTCTTTATCATAAACCTTATTTTCAGCAATATAAGCATTATGTGAAAGAATAACTTCACCTGTCTCTAGAACATAAAACCCGTATCCCTTACTCTCAATAGGATATCCAATGAAAACAGCTTTCTTTGCCTTTACATCTAGTTTGCCTTGGTCCCTTTTCTCAATATGTACATAAGAAAGTGATCCAAACACTCTGAAGTAACTCACATTAGGTTTTCTACCATAATAAGCTTCATAAGGTGTGATTACCTTTAAAGTTTTTGTAGATGACCTATTCACAATGTGATTAGCTGTATGTATTGCATCAAACCATAATTTTGGTGAAAGCTTCTTGGATGCGATCATGCTCCGCATCATCTCAACAAGTACTCTATTCTTTCTTTTTGCAACACCATTCTGCTGAGGCGTATAAGCAATAGTAAGGTGTCGAGTAATACCTTTCTCATCAAGAAATGTTTGAAACTCTTTTGACAAGTATTCTCCACCTATATCACTTCTGATAATCTAGATAGTTTCCTGACTTTCATTTTCAACCATAGCTACAAACTTCTTGAACATAGGAAAGACTTCTTACTTCAACTTAAGACCATAGATCCATGAATATCTTGTAAAATTATTAACGAATAGAAAAAATGCCTGAAACCCTGAATAGAATCTACTCTCATAGGTCCATTCACATCTGAATGAATAATCTGCAATTTCCTGATAGTTGTAATATGAACATGTTTCTTAAAAGGTAGTTTATGTATCTTAAGTTCAAGACAACCTTCACATATATCTGAATCATCTGGTAGCTTGGGCAAGGGTAAACTCTCAACCATACCTCTATCTTTGATACTTTTGAGAGCTCCAAAACTTATATGTCCAAATCTTTCATGCCATAGCTTCATATCTTTCACTGACGAGGAAGATTTGAGTGCATATGCCTGACTAATTTTTGACAAAACAAAAATCCCTCCTCTATGCTCACCTTGTAAAATGCACTTGTTGTCTTTGTGTGATAAGATCTTACAAAGATCTCTCTCAAAAACAACTTTAAAACCATCACCTAAAAATGCAGATATAGATAGCATATTCTTCTTCATTTCAGGCACATATAGAACATCTAAAATCTGAAAATTACCACCTTCTCTTGACTTTAGGGTTACTATAACTATTCCCACAACATCCAAATCATTGCCATCTGCAATAGTAACTCTTCTACCCGAATAATAGGAAAGAGAAGAAAACACATCTCTGCAACTGTCATATGCTTTGTAGCACTTGAGTCAAATATCCAAGGACTTGCTGAAAGAACTTGTAAAGCTGCCTGATCAAAAGCTACTTCCTCAATGGTGATACAGACATAAGAATCACCTTGAGGTTTCCCTTTTTTATCATCTTTTGCAACATTACCTGATGCCTTTTTCTTTTTTGCTGCAATCCTTTTATAACATGCTGACTTAAAATGTCCAGGTTTCTTGGAGTAAAAACATATTATTTCCTTCTTCTTAGAAGACTTCTCTTTAGATGTAGTAGATATAAAATCCGAAGTAGAAGGTGAAAGGGACTTACTTTCCATGTGGGATTGTTTTTCCTTCTTATCCTTCTTCTTTTTCCCCTTTGATGAAGATAAAAGTGCTTCTTCATTCTCTTCCATTCCCTTCAACTGATCTTCATCTTGAAGTAATACGAAGTCTAGCTCTTCAAATGTAACCTCTTTATCTCTTGTGGTAAGGGTAAGAGTGGTTATGAAAGACCGATATGAGATAGGAAGTGAATTAATAAGCGTATTTACCATTTCTTCATCTGATATCTCAACTCCTACATTTAGAAGTTGATCTCTCAAGTCAACGAGTCTGGTAATGTGGGCTTGAATTGACTCACCAGCCTTCATCCTTGTATTTGCTAGTTGTCTCCTCAAGTGAGCTTTCCTAGCAGGATTTCTACTCTGAAAAAGATTCTCAAGCTTCAATCAAGCTTGTCTAGAACTTTTGCAAGATCTGATCTATGGTAGAATATGCTTTTTAACACTCATTTCTATGAATGAAAGTGCTAAAGCATCTCTAGCATCCCATCTTGCTTGATCTTCAGTAGGAGGAACCATAGGTAAAGACCTACCTGTGACTCTGGATGTCAAAGTGGTTACCTCTTCTTCAGTTGGTTCTGTAATAGTAATTTCAAAACCTCATGAAGTTATTGTAGCTCCTTCTTCGCCTTCTCATTTGGGTCTTGTTAAGGATCCATTGATGATACTCCATACATCCTTTATCACTAAAATATTCATCATCATGAAACTCCACATGGGATAATTAGAAGATCCATCCAACTTGTCTTCAATCTCAATTCTAATCTCACTCATCTTAACTAAGTGTGTATGTAAATTATGTTGTGATACCAAGTGTTGGAATTTGGGGCCTGAGGATTGTTCCAAACTAAAACCTTTGAGCATACACACTTAATTAAGATGATAAGTGAGAGATAGAAAGAAAGATCTTGAGACAAGGATAGGGAATGTAAGTTGGATGCTTACTTACTAAAAAATAGATGTCCAAATTACAACATGGGAGTACTACTCAACCATATAAAGTGGTGCACTCACTAATGGAAGAATATCCAAGAAGATGATGATACAAAATTTAGATTATGTTGAAATAATCTAAGTGTGTGTGAAGTGAATGAGCAACAAAGCTAACCTTATTCTCACAAAATAGTGTAACAAAATTGTAAATCAACCAACCCTAATTTTGATATAAGGGTAGAGAAACCCTAAAAAAAAAATAAGGTTAACTCACAAAAGATAGTTACCACCACATTGTAGAAGACTTCTTGCTCCAAGAGAGTAGCCTCTCCTTCACCAAAACTCCACCTCCTCAAGACTGTGTGAACACTCTCTCTTCAAGAAGACCTTCAAACTCTAGCTTGAAATCTTTGAGTGAGTTATCCATAATGAGCTCTGCTCCTTCTTATATAGCTTTGAAGTTCTCTCCAAAAGCACATATGAAAAGCCATCAATAAAGCTACAATTAATAAAAAGCTACGATCAAATTGAAACTCCTATGCGATCACATGAGTTTTATCCCACTGTCCGTTTTTCAAAAAAACTTGATTTTCGCAATCTCCGCCCGCTATGACTTGAACTCCGGTGGGAGATTTGAAAGTGTTTTGCTTTATCCACGCTACCGATGAGCTTTTGTTGTTCTATATGTATAAAGAACACAATATATGCGCGCCCCTCTAAGACTTGAAGATGGAGCTACATAGATGGATGGACACTCCAAGTGATGAGTAGGTACTACCAAATCCTGCTTAGTACCAGCCCCTTGTAGCTTCAGAGTTGATATGAGGACCCTCTTAAATTTCCAATGACACCATAAAAGTACCTATGTACTTTGGAAATGATGTATGAAAAGATTGGATCAAAATAGACTACTTCTAAATAGAATAATCCAAGAAAACCTTCTATTTTGGATCATACACCTGCTGCTTGTAATGCTCAATGCAACCAGTACAGTAGGAATTGGAAAAATTCCTTTTAGAGGTATCTAATTAGCTTAGTAAGCTAATGATTCCAAGTGTAATGACTTGAAATGATCCACTATACACAGAGAAATCAATTTAGCAAATTAATCATTACCCCTAATTTTTTAGGACCTCTGCAAAGTTTGACTAGTGAGTGCTTCGATGCATTTTTCTCCAAATTGACTAAATGGATTTGCTTCAAATTTTTTCAGCATCTAGATACCCTAGAGCTGATTCCAACAAGCTATAGATCTTTGAATTTGGTGGATAAATGAATGAGATATGAGCAGCACAAGATGACAGTGAGAAATGACTATAACAGAGATATCATAGATAAACAATGTAGGTATAATATATTAATGAGCAATGTTGTACAAGATCGTTGGCTTGGTAATCATAGCCTTATGATAGAGATTAGTGTAGGCCACAATGTAGGCCTTACACATAAACAAAATGGCAATGGAGAGCTCGGGAAATGATCATCTGACCGCGACTTTTTCAAGTGAGTTTATATAGGTGTTCCATTCAAATTTGAATTTGAATTCAACTTTTGGCTCTCTCTAAAATTGAACCTTCATTCTAGGAGATATTCCCTCAATGTATTTGTTACTTTCTTAACTAGCAAGTCCACAACTTTTTTGGGTAGGTGATACAAATATTCTCAAGTAAAAAAGAAATGACTTTTACAAAGGTACAAAGGTAAATCTCCACTAGCAATTTTTTTCATGGAACTTCACATATTTATGAACCTCAAGCCAAATGTGTGGGCTTGGACTTTACACCAATAGCTCCCCGTCAAGCCAAAAAATTTGGCTTGGTCTTCATCTTTAATCTTCATAAATATCCTGCAATCCAATCATTGATTTGAACTTGCAAAGTTTTGTGCCATCTAATGCTTTAGTCAAAAAATCTGCACATTGCATATTAGTTGATACATATGCCAGCTGAATATCCTTGCTTAATAGCTTCTCTCTCACATAATGACAGTGGACCTCTATATGCTTGGTCCTAGCATGATAAATAGGATTACCTGCAAGGTGTAATGAGCTTGTATTATCCCCAAAGATCATTGGAGATGTATTATGCAAGCCCAATTCTGTATACAAGAATCTGAACCATATGGCCTCTTGGGTAGCATTGGCCAATCCTTTATACTTTGCCTCTATAGAAGATAAAGCAATAGTAGGTTGATTATTTGAAGACCATGATATTGGCTTATCACCTGCAAATGAAAGGTATCTTGAAGTACTCCTCCTATCATCTTTGCATCCTGCCCAATCTGCATCTGAATAAATTTTAATGTCCAAGTCTGATGTATAAGGGAAATACAAACCATGATGTTGAGTACCCTTAAGGTACTTCAAGATCCTTTTGGAAGCCTCCAAGTGAGGTTCCCTAGGTTTGTGCATAAACTGACTTAGCACACTTACTCCGTAAGCAATATCTATCCTTGTCAAGGTAGCATAATTCAAGCTTCCCACTATGCTTTGATAACCTGTAATGTCCTCAAGTACATCACCTTCATAAGCACTTCATTTGAGGTTTACATCCATTAGAGTACTTGCAAGTTTGGCATCCTACAAATGAAACTTCTTCAACATATCCTGTATATACTTTCTCTGAGTAATGTAAATTCGAGAGTTAGTATAGACTAACTCAAGTCCAAGAAAATATTTTAGTGATCCAAGGTCACTAATTTTGAACTCCTTCATCATCTAATTCTTGATCTGTTTGATGCAATTAGCATCATTACCTGTAAGTATGATATCATCAACATATACACATAGGTATATTACCTTTGAATTACTTCTCTTGATGAATAGAGAAGTATCTGCTTTACTCATGATAAAACCTTGGGTCTTGAAGATATGTGGTCAACTTATGCTTCCATGCCCTAGGTGCCTGCTTCAATCCATAAAAGGATTTATTCAATTTGCATACATATGTTACCTTGTTTGGATCCTCATAGCCAGGAGGTTGTGACATGTACACCTCCTCTGAAATCCAGCCATTTAGAAATGCATTTTTTACATCCAACTGATACATGTTCCAATTCTTTGATCAACCACACTTACCAATACCCTGATGGTTGCCATTTTGACCACAAATGAGAAGGTTTCCTCATATTCAATGCCTTGGGTTTGTGCAAAATGCTTAGCCACAAGTCTAGCTTTGTACCTGCTTATTGACCCATCAGAATTTCTTTTTATCTTATAGATCCATCTAGAACCAATTACCTTCATAGACTCCTTCTTTGGTACTCGTTCCAAAGTATCACTCTCCTTGAGTGCTTCAAGCTCCTCATCCATAGCTTCCTTCAATTTTGACTTGGTCTTAGCTTCTTCACATGATGTTGGTTCTTCAATTGATAAATCTTTTGCAATATAAACAGAGTGCTTAGTAACAAGAGAGGTGTCATACCCATATCTGATTGGCTTCTTGCTCTCCCTTTGTGATCTTCTGATTGCTTGATTAGATGATTCAGGTATATCTTCCAATTTCTTGATCTTGAGTTTGCCTTTGGACTTCCATGCCTTGAACTCTTCAAGGTTGATGATGTCCTCATCATCTGAATTGGTGTCTTCATTTTGAATAGGCTCCTCCTTTGTAAGGCTTGGAAACTCCTCTTCCAAGTCATAAGGTAGCTTTACCTTCCTGCATTCACCATTAAACCAAGAGTCATTTTCATCAAAGAAAACATGTCTACTGACCATGAATCCCTTGTTTGAAGGGTTGTAGAACTTGTAACCTTTCTTATTTAGATCATATCCAATGAAGATGCACTTCTCTGCCTTAGGGTCTAACTTACCTCTTATCTGAGAGGGGATATGCACATATGCTACACATCCAAAGATCCTATAATGATCAAGTCAAGGTCTTCTACCATGCCATGCTTCATAAGGTGTCATCCCATCAAGAGATTTGGATGGCAATCTGTTTACCAAATAAGTGGCAGTAGATACACTCTCTGCCCACAAATAGTTAGGTAATTTTTTCTCATTTAACATTGACCTGGTTGTCTCAACAATCAATCTATTTCTTCTTTCTGCTACCCATTCTGCTCAGGAGTATACCTTGTGGTAATGTTTCTCTTAATCCCTCTGTCCTACAAGAATGCATCAAAATCATTTGAGAAGAAATCACCTCCTCCATCTGACCTTAGCCTTTTTAAAATTCTCCCTGTTTGATTCTCAACAAGTGCAAGATACCTTTTAAAGAAATTGAATACTTCATCTTTGTGCTTCATAAAGTACAATACAGTCCACCTACTATAATCATCAATGAAAGATACATAATACCTTGATCTAGAGATTGAGGGATCTTTGCTTGATCCCCATACATCTATATGAACAAGTTCTAGGTAGTCCTCATGCATGTAGTCTTTCCTTGAGAAGGGTAACCTGTGAGACTTTCCAAACTGACAAGCACCACATTTATAAATCATGTGTTGCTTGGATACATTAGGTATCCCAAGCACACATTGATCTTTGCATATTTGTTTCAAGGTTCGTTCACCTACATTCCCTAATATTTTGTGCCAAATTTCAAGCTCGGATAATGTTTGATCTTTATAACTATAAAGTGCAATGTTCCTTGTATCCTCAAGTTCAAAAGTGAAAAGTCTACCTGTCTTTTCTCCTTTGGCAATTCTCTTGAACCCATGCTTGGGATCCTCCACAAATGCTCCATATTGGTTGAATCTAACCTCCAAACCCTTTTCCACAATCTATCCAACACTCATCAAATTCTTGGTAATAGCTGGTACATATAGAACCCTACTCAACAGATTTTTGTTCCCATCAGAATTCTTAACATTTCCAATTTTAATCACTGAGTGCTTGGTGTCATCACCTATTTGTACTTGATGATTACCCTTTGGTTCCTCAAGGTCAGAGAGAAGAGCTACATTGTCTACCACATGATTTGAGCATCCAGAGTCAATGTAGAGGAGATGGTCATCATTTATACCTGGTTTTGAAGTCATGTTCATGATTAGAAGAGAATTTTCTTGCTCCTATGTGTAGTTGTTGTAGTCCTTTCTGGATTTGTATCCTCCTTGGTAGTTGCTATTGTAGTTGTTGTTGTTGTTGTAGTTGTTGTTATATCCTTGGTGGTGATTGAATCATCCTCTTGATTATGTGTATCCACCTCTTTGATATCCTCTACCTCTCTGATTCTTGAAGTTCTTGAAACACTCATCTATAGTATGATTTGATAAACCACAAATATTGCATGTTGAGGAGTTACAAGGTCTCCCCCTACCTTGCTTACCTCCTCTGCCTCTTCCTCTTGATGATCTACCTCTCCCTGCATAGTTGGTTTGGGAGGTAGTTCCTTCATCTTCTACCTTCTTGTTCTTGCCTTTCTCTTTAGATTTATTCTTATCAGTGTATAGGGCAGAAGAGCTATTACCTCTCGATGAGTATCCATTCTTTTTTAGCTTGGCTTCATGGGTGAATAGTTGCCCCATGAGTGTGGTAAGGTCTGGAATCTACATGTCCATGTACAAGTCCATGGCAATTGTGAAGCTCTCCCATTTGTCATCTGCTTTAATACCATTGATAACTTGCCTTACAATCTGCTCCTCTTCCATTTCTTCTCCTATACTTGCCAACTGATCTGCTACATCTTTGACTTTGATCACATACTTTGAGATAGCTTGCTTAGGTTGCTTCCTTTGAGTTGTGAATTCAATCCACAATTGATTCTTCTTGGCCCTTGTGTTGGATGAGGAATAAGAAGACAAAGTTTCTCAAGTCTCTTGGGATGTCTTACAATTACTAATATGTGGAAGAAGAAAATCAGAGATTGAGTTGAGTAAATAAGACCTTGCTAGTGCATCCTTGGCACACCAGCATTGAGTCTTTCATGCTCTTCCCTTGTAGGTTGTCCTTTGCTTCTGAATATGGGCATCTCATCATCTCCTACGATGTATCCATAGAGGCTCCTTCCTTTTATTCATCCTTAGAGACCATGCTTGATAGTTGTTTCTGTCCAATTTATCAATGAAAGAAGGAAAACCATCTCCCATTTTACCTTAGCTTTGCTCTGATACCATTCTTGGGATAGATGGATGGACATGCCAAGTGATGAGTAGGTACTGCCAAATCCTGCTTAGTACCAGCCCCTTGTATCTTCAGAGTTGATATTTGGACCCTCTTAGCTTTCCAATGACACCATAAAAGTACCTATGTACTTTGGAAATGATGTATGAAAAGATTGGATCAAAACAGACTACTTCTAAATAGAAGAATCCAAGAAAACCTTCTATTTTGGATCATACACCTGCTGCTTGTAATGCTCAGTGCAACCAGTATAGTAGGAATTGGAAAAAATCCTTTTAGAGATATCTAATTTTCTTAGTAAGCTAATGATTCAAAGTGGAATCACGTGAAATGATCCACCATACACAAAGAAATCAATTTAGCAAATTAATCATTACCCTTGATTTTTATGACCTCTGCAGAGTTTGACTAGTGAGTGCTTCCATGCACTTTTCTCCACATTGGCTAAATGGATTTGCTGCACATTTTGTCAGCACCTAGATAGCTTGGAGCTGATTCCAACAGGCTATAGATCTTTGAAGTTGGTGGAGAAATGAATGAGATATGAGCAACACAAGTTGACAGTGAGAAATGACTATAATAGAGATATCATAGATGAACAATGTAGGTATAATATATTAATGAACAATGTTGTACAAGATCATAGGCTTGGTAATCATAGCCTTATGATAGAGATTAGTGTGGGAACACATGAACAAAAATGGCAATGGAGAGCTCGCGAAATGATCACTCTGACCAAGACTTTTTCAAGTGAGTTTATATAGGTGTTCCATTCAAATTGGAATTTGAATTCAACTTTTGGCTCTTTCTAAAAGTGAACCTTCATTCTGGGAGATATTCCCTCAATGTAGTTGTTACTTTCTTAACTAACAAGTCCACGACTTTTTTGGGTAGGTGATACAAATATTCTCAAGTAAAAAAGAAATGACTTTTACAAAGCTAAAGAGGTAAATCTCCACTAGCAATGGTTTTCATGGAACTTCACATCTTTATGAACCTCAAGCCAAATGTATGGGCTTGGACTTTTCACCAACATTGACCACATTTATCTATGGATGTTTCGAAACAAACCGGCTAGAATAGAGTTTCTCGAAGACTTAGCTAGAGGAATCCATTGGAGTGCTCCCCAAATGGAAGAATTACAAAAGAGGTGCAGCGTTATAAACCAATACAAAGAAGAATGGTTAGTAGAGAAAGATAATATGAATGGGGAAACCAGTGGATTAAGGGTGGATATTGATGCACTCAGAGCAAAGACTATGGGAAGAGAAAGTGGTGTTCACGAGGAGGTGATGGAAGAACTCAAGGGCACACTAACAGAGAACAATACTCTAAAGGTTACATCGAAGGAAAAATCCAAGAAAGTAGAGTAGTTGCACACAGAGGCAGCGCAGAAAAACAAGGTTCTATAGAAGTTAAAGAAGACGAATAAAGAGTTAGCAACTAAATTCCAGATGGAGAAAAACGAAATACATTGATGAAAGAAGAAAGTAAATAATCAAATTGATGAAATTTCAAAGCAGGAAGTAGCCATCA
>CM035411.1:189528796-189538796 GCA_020310875.1 Ceratopteris richardii | reverse complement strand
TTTGTATTCCTTTAACATCTGCATACTCATTTGTTGATCCTGTATACCATGCACATTCCTCATCAGATGTAACATCTTTGGTAACAAGAAATTGCTTTGTAGATGGACTCCACAATCTGTAACCCATCTGTCTATCATCATACCCAATAAATACATACTTCTTTGCTTTGGGTTCTAGCTTATCTCTCAATTGTGAAGGAACATAAGCATATGCTAAACATCCAAATACCTTACAATGATCAAGAGTAGGTTTCTTACCCCACCATGCTTCATAAGGAGTTCTTCCCTCCAATGCTTTACAAGGTAACCTATTCACAAGTATGTTGCAGTGTTGATAGCTTCTGCCCATAAGTAATTTGGACAATTCTTTTCCTTCATCATTGCTCTTGCAAATTCCACAAGAGTTCTATTCCTTCTTTCTGCAACTCCATTCTATTGAGGAGAATACCTGCAAGTTACTTCTCTTTTTATACCTGCATTCCACAAATAACCATCAAACTCTTTAGAAAAATACTCTCCCCCTCCATCTAATCTCAACCTCTTGAGCTTTTGTCCTGTAATCCTTTCTGCATAAGCATGATAATGCTAAAATGTCGAACACTTGTGATTTGTCCTTGATTACATATAAAGTAATCCATTTGGTTGCATCATCAACAAACAACACATAATATCTCGATCCATTTATGCTATAGTCCCTTGAAGGACCCCACACATCTGTATGAACCAATTCAAGCATATTTGAATACTTGTACCCTGATTTATTGTATGAACTCTTGTGTGCTTTACCTAATTGACAAGGTTCACACTTGTACACCATGTGTTGCCCTTCAACTTTTGGCAAACCAAGCACCACATCATTCCTTGAGATTTCCTTTATGGCCCTCTCATTGAAATGACCTAGCCTTTTATGCCATAGGTCTAATTCAGACATCTTTTGACTTCCATAAGTAAATAAAGCATGTCCCACATTACCTTGGACTTCGAGAGTAAACAAACTTCCTTCCTTTTTACCTACAATGATATTTCTATATCCCTGATTTGGATCTTGCACATAAACACCATCATTTGTGAATCTGACTTCATATCCCTTCTCCACAATTTTCCCTACACTTATCAAGTTTTTAGGAATAATGGGAACATAAAGTACCTTGCTCAAGAGTGTACTTCCACTCTTTGTCTTCACTGATCCAATGCTCTCCACTTTATGCTTGGTGTTGTCACCTATTTGAATTGTATGTCCATTTACCTTTGCTTCCATATCAGTCATCAATGATATATTGCCACTCAGATGATTGCTACATCCTGAGTCAATATAAAACACCCTTTGGTCTTCTCCTACTGCTTCATGAGTTGCATTCAAGATGAGAGTCATGTCATCCTTTTGATCTGATGCATAACTATAATAATTGTTGTTGTAGGACTGAGATTGAAAACTTCTTCCACCTCCTCTAGCAGATGATGTCCTACCACCTCTTCCTATGAAGTTTCCTCTTTGGTTTCTGCCTCCTCTACCTCTTTCATTGAAACTCTGGTTATTACTTCCACCATTTTGATTGTTATACCAACAATCATTTGCCAAATGATTGGTTCTGCCACAAATCCAACAAGCTTTAGTATTATCTTTATTCTTACCTCCTCTTCCTTTACCTCTGAAATTCATCTTTCCTTTTGTAAAGTTAGCTTGACTTGAAGTCCCTTCATCATCAGTTGACTGCTTCCCTTTGCCATTCTTTTTATTGTCCTTGGAGTACATGGCTTGACTTGCACTCCTATCATTATCTCCCTTAATGTCCTGCTCAAAAGTTAGCATGTGTCCTAGCAATTGATTAAGATCAGAAGTAAAGTGATCTAGTGATAATTCTATAGACAATATGAAAGGCTTCCACTTCTCATCTCCTCTCAGACCTGTAAGTATTTGCCTTACCAGCTTATCCTTTTCAATGTCTTCAACTACTGCTCCCAAGCTATGTGCAATATCCTTCATCCTTGCCACATAATCAGAAATTGATTGTGAACTCTTCTTCTTAAAGGTTGTAAAATTTGCCCATAATGAAGACTTCCTTGACTTGGTTGTATTTTGGAAATGCTCTTCCAAAGCATTCCACACATCTGTTGCACTTTCCAATCCTCTGATGTGAGGTAGAAGATAATCATTTACAGCCATGTAAATGATGCTTCTAGCTTGAGCATCCTTTCTCATCCAAGTCTTCACATCTGCAAGCTTTTCCCTAGTTGGAATACTAGGATCTACAAATTCAGGCTTTTCTTCTTCTCCTGTAATGAATGCCATCAAATCTTTGCTCATGAGGTGTGCTTCCATCCTCATGGACCAGGTTGGATAGTTCTCCCTATCTAGCTTATCAATCTGCAAGATTTCTCCCATCTGTGTCTGCAATTACTATGATTTATGATAATAGATTGTACCTTTGATATGAAGCTTTAATCTTTCTTTATCCTTCCAACTCGTGCTTTGTACTTCTGCAGGTTATCTTCAAGAATTTGTCCTTGTTCACCTTCAATTAGAAGGAACTTCAATACCTGCAACAGTCGGGACTTCTAATGCTTTTACTTTACTTGTATTGCACCTTCAGCTTTGACACCACTATTGGAGACCTCTTAATTTCCAAAGGTTTGATCTATACTGATCTAAGAACACTTCTATATCAGTTAGGGATCAAACTTTACACAAAACTTTCATTAACACTTCTCTTAGTGAAGAAATTCCTTCTTCAAAAAGTCTGCTTCACAAATGGACTTCATTACCTGCACATATCTTCAAATTTCTTCAAATCAATGATGCACATATCTCCACACTACCTTTGCGCAATCATATCAACCATTAGTTCTTCGAAAGAATCATTAAAACTTTAATTTGATCCTTAAGATCAAAAGCATGTCAGAAACTGTCTTCCTGAACTAGCGACTTTGACATAGGTAACTTCTAAGGTTGATTTCTCACAGCACAGATCCCGTTTTGCTAAATCCTTTTAGACATGATAGATTCCTTACCTTCTAACTTAGATTTTCAATGCTCACTCATAAAAAACTTTACACTGTTCATTGAGATCTAAGCAAATCATTAACACAAAAAAGTGCGCGACTCTGAGAAGTTTATCTAGAGACTTTACATACACATGTTCCTATTGATCATACTCACAACAGAAGAAGAATTAGACCATGAAACTTTGAACATAGCTTTATTAGCTTCTAGATTAGATGCATACAAAAGGATTTTTGATCCACATGATCAGACTGAGAGAAATCTGAGAAATACTTGTCGCTATTTTCTGAAGATGACTCTCTTCACATCTATCTCTATGACATTTTTCTTCTAATGACTCTCACATGTATTTCTTTACATCATCGACTTATACACATATGGTTCTAGACTTATCCCACGTCTATTACATTACTTCTTATCATCCTAAGGACTATCTATACTCAAATTACAGAGTAATATACATATGTATACAAACTTCACTTATGAGATCTCTTCACTTTCTCAAGTGCCTTCTTCCACTTTAATATGATCATAAGCATGCTTCAAGCTCTTTGTAATCACAAATTTGTGATTGTTTTGTTCCAACATTTCTATCTATCTATCTATCTATCTATCTATCTACCTATCTATCTATCTATCTATCTATCTATCTATCTATCTATCTATCTATAAATTCTATCTATCTATCTATCTATCTATCTATCTATCTATCTATCTATCTATCTATCTATCTATCTATCTATCTATCTATCTATCTATCTATCTATCTATCTATCTACCTATCTCTCTATCTCTCTATCTATCTATCTATCTATCTATCTATCTATCTATCTATCTATCTATCTATCTATCTATCTATCTATCTATCTATCTATCTATCTATCTATCTATCTATCTATCTATCTATCTATCTATCTATCTACCTATCTATCTATCTATCTATCTATCTATCTATCTATCTATCTATCTATCTATCTATCTATCTATCTATCTATCTATCTATCTATCTATCTATCTATCTATCTATCTATCCATCTATCTATCTATCTATCTATCTATCTATCTATCTGTTGTTGGTGCAGATCAATCACCAATTGAAGATTTGAAGTAAAAAAGATGGATACATTCACAAGAATGAAGGACATGTACACATATGTACATTAGTTATGACATAGGTTACATATACTTATGCTTTGATAGAAGTTTGTACATAATTGCCTATAAATATCTTTGGAAAATGTCGGGGCATAGAGTGTGAGAAAAGAGAAGACAATGAGAGACTATGTATGAGCATAGGAATAGAGAAATAAGTGATTGTAAAGGTTAGTAGATACATGAGAAGTGAAGAAAAGTCTCTCTCTTACTTTTCAGTTGTAGTCTTCTCCAGAAATGAAAGAAATATTGCGCCCGATCTTTTCGAGTCTGCTCCTTCTGTGGTAAATCATTTGTGAAATCCTTTTGAGGATATCTAAGTTGATAGTTGATGAGTTTGTGACCAAAATTTTAGAGTCTAATTGTAAACAGGTTAGGAGAATTATCTGTAGGAACATTCATATGTGTTGAGTGTTCACAGTCTCCTAAAACAGGCGCAGTTTTCGAGTCGAAAGAAATGAGTAGTGCTCAGTGCACAGAGTAAAGTTTTACACATGTGATAGCTCAAAATCTAAGTTGAGAGATAAGCTATCTACAGCCAAAAGGATTTGGCAAAACGGGTTCGACATTGTGAGAACCAAAGTTAATAAGTTAGGGGTGTCAAATCGACTTCTCAGAAGTACAAATTTGGACATAGGTAACTTGTGAAGTTGATTTCTCAAGTTATACTAAACCTTTTGAAGAATTTTAACTTGGAGGAGGTGCGCAATCTCTAGGCAACACTCCATACAAAATTTCATAGAAAACTTTAAAGGTTTGATAAGTCAATGAGAAGAAATTGTGCAGCAGACTTTCTGTGTTTCATCTTCTTCACAGAATTTTTCAAATTTTGATAAATTGGAGATTGGACCTCTAATTTGGTAAAGGTTTTGACTTACTCTTGATATAGAGGTGTTCTAAATTCAAGAGTAGGTTGTTCTTTTGGAGATTAACACTCTCCATCAGTGGTATCAGAGCAGGAGACATCAAAATCAAGAAAAGGAGGATCCCGACTGCTGCAGATTCAAGAATTTCAACAATTGAAGAGCTAGAAGGTGAAAGTTTGAAGGCAAAGCTTGAAGAGGAGACCATACAACATCAAGAAGGACAAAAGGAGTCTAATTCGAAGTAAAGGTACACATATTGTTCATAAAGGTTGAAGTTTTCAATACACAGGAGGACACAAGATGGGAGATTCTCTTCAGATAGAGAAATTGGATAGGGAAAACTATCCTGCATGGTCAATGAGGATGGAAGCTCATCTTATGAGCAAAGATTTAATAGCCTACATCACAGGTGAAGAGGAGAAGCCAAGTTTCAGAGATCCTAGTGTTCCAACTAGGGAAGAGTTAGCAGATTTGAAGAATTGGATGAAGAAAGATGCTCAAGCTAGGAGCATTATATATATGGCAGTCAATGATTACTTGTTGCCTCATATTCGAGGTCTTGAAAGTGCAACTGATATCTGGAATGCTTTGGAGGAGCATTTCCAGAATACTACAAAGTCAAGGAAGGCATCCTTATGGGCAGAGTTTACAACCTTCAAGAAGAAGGCCTCTCAATCTATTTCAGACTATGTAACAAGGATGAAAGACATTGCAGATGCATTAGGAGCTGTTGATGAAGACATTGAGGAGGATAAATTGGTAAGGCAAATTCTTACAGGCTTAAGAGGTGATGACAAATGGAAGCCATTCATTTTGTCTACAGAGTTATCACTTGATCATTTCACTCCTGATTTAAATCAGTTCCTAGGTCATATGCTAACATTTGAGCAGGATGTTAAAGGAGATAATGACAAGAGTACAGGTCATGCAATGTACTCAAAGGACAAGAAGAGGAATAGCAAAGGAAAGCAACAAGCAAATGAAGATGAAGGCACAACTAGTCAAGCCAACTTCCTAAGAGGTAGAGGAGGTGGCAAAGATAGAGGAAGAGGCAGGAATAACAAAGATGGAGGCAAAGCCTGCTGGATTTGTGGTAAGACAAATCATTTAGCTAATGATTGTTGGCATAATACTCAGAATAATAATGGATATAATCAGAACTATAACTCTAGAGGAAGAGGAGGCAGAAATCAAAGAGGTAATTTCAGAGGCAGAGGCGGTAGGAGTTACTTTGGAAGAAATGCAGGTAGAGGATTCCAAAGTCAACAATACAACAACACCTACTATAATTATGCTTCAGATCAAAAGGAGGATTCAACATTAATAATGAATGCTACTTGTGAAAGTCAGAGTGAAGATCAAAGAGTCTTCTACATTGACTCAGGGTGTAGCAACCACCTGAGTGGTAATATATCTTTGATGACTGATTTGGAAAATAAAGTGTTTAATCATGTTGTTCAAACAGGTGACAACACAAAGCACAATGTGAAGTCAATTGGATCAGTGAAGGCCAAGGATGGTAGTACCTTATTGAGTAAGGTCTTGTATGTTCCTACAATTCCTAAGAATTTGATAAGTGTAGGACAAATTGTGGAAAAAGGTTATGAAGTAAGGTTCACTAATGATGGAGTATATGTGGAAGACCCTAGTCAAGGGTATAAACAGATTGTTTCAGGGAAGAAAGAAGGAAGACTATTTACATTGAAGATTCAAGGCAATGTTGGTCATGCTATGTTCACATATGGAGGACATAAGATCTCTGAGTTAGATCTTTGGCACAAGAGGCTTGGACATTTTAATGAAAGAGGTATTAAAGACATGATTAACAATGGTTCAGTGCTTGGTTTGCCTAATGTTGCAGGACAACATATGACATACAGATGAGAGGCATGTCAATTAGGTAAGGCTCATAAGTCTTCCTACTCCAAGCATGGTTTTATGTACTCAGAGAAGCTTGAGTTGGTACACACAGATGTGTGGGGACCATCAAAGGATTTCAGTATAAATGGGTCAAGGTATTATGTGATTTATGTTGATGATGCTACTAGATGGATCACTATTTATGTGATCAAAGATAAGTCAGAAGTGTTTAACACATTTAAACACTATCATGCATATGCAGAAAGAATTACAGGTCATAAGTTGAAGAGACTAAGGTCAGATGGAGGGGGAGAGTATTTCTCTAATGAGTTCAGTGATTATTTGTGGAATGCAGGTATAAAAAGGGAAGTTACTTGCAGGTACTCTCCTCAACAAAATGGTGTAGCAGAAAGGAGAAATAGAACACTTGTTGAGTTTGCAAGATCCATGATGAAGGAGAAAAATTGCCCTAATTATTTGTGGGCTGAGGCTGTAAATACAGCTACTTATTTGGTTAATAGATTACCATGTAAAGCCTTGCAGGGTATGACACCATATGAGGCTTGGTGGGGTAAGAGACCTACCTTGGATCATTGCAGAGTTTTTGGATGTGTGGCATATGCATATGTGCCATCACAAGTAAGGCACAAGTTAGAGCCTAAAGCTGAAAACTATGTTTTCATTGGTTATGATGATAAGCAGATGGGTTATAGATTGTGGAATCCATCTACAAAACAATTCATGGTTTCTAAAGATGTGACATTTGATGAGCAGAGCACTTGGTATGCAGGTACAATTAATATCAATACAGGTAATGAAGAAGAAGTGAGCCAAAGGAAAGGTAAATCAAAGGTTCAAATATTTGATGAACAAGAGAATAATGAAGTGCAGATTGAAGTGGAAGAAATACCAAGATTTGATCCTGAATATGAAGAACCAGAAACCTCAAGAAGTGGAGACCTTAGGAGGTCTACAAGGAACAGATTGCAACCTACAAGGTATAGCTATGATACTTCATTTTTGGCCACAAAAGATTATGCTTATATGATGAATACAGATGAAGACCCTTCTAGATATGAAGAGGCAAGAGGTAAGGAAAAATGGGAGAAAGCTATGCAGGAAGAATATGATGCATTGATGGAGAATCAAACATGAGATTTGGTTCCAAAACCAAATAGTCAGAAAGTCATTGGATGCAAATGGGTTTACAAAACCAAGAGGTTTGCAGATGGAAGTGTGTCTAGATACAAAGCTAGACTTGTTGTTAAAGGGTTTGCTCAGACTTATGGTGTTGACTATGATGAGACTTATAGTCCTGTGGCAAAGATGACAACCATCAGGACACTTATAGCTATTGCTGCATGTAAAGGTTGGAAGTTATGTCAACTTGATGTGAAAAATGCTTTTCTGAATGGTTATATTTCAGATGATGTGTTCATGGAGCAACCTCAAGGGTTCAAAGATAAAAGGTATCCAGATCATGTGTGCAAGCTCAAGAGAGCTTTGTATGGCTTGAAGCAGGCCCCAAGGGCATGGAACTATAGACTTGTAAAGTTCTTGAAGGAACTTGGATTTCAGGTGTCTAAAGCAGATAGTAGCTTGCTTGTCAAAGCAAGTAATAAAGGTTTTATATACATGTGCATATATGTTGATGATATAATCCTTACAGGTACAGATGAAGAAGGAATTCAAAGATTAAAGAAACAGATGGAAAAGGAGTTCAAAATAAGTGACTTGGGAGACTTTTCATACTTCTTGGGCATGGAGATTACATATACTCAACATGGAGTATTTGTGACCCAAGAAAGGTATTTGAAGAACTTGTTAATCAAGTTTAAAATGGATGATTGCAGGGTAGCACCTACACCAATGGAGGTGAATCACAAATTGAGTAAGTTTGGAGGTGAAGAGTTCAAGGACATGAGACAATATCAGAGTTTGGTTGGTAGTCTTATCTATGCTACTTTAACTAGACCTGATTTATCATATGCAGTAGGGGTTTTGTCTCAATTCATGCATTGCCCAAGGAAAGAACATTGGATTGCAGGTCAAAGAGTGTTGAGGTACATTAAGGGTACACTCAATGAAGGTTTGTATTATGGGTTTACCTCAGATACAAATATCAAAATCTATAGTGATGCAGATTGGGCAGGTAATCCAGATGATAGAAGATCTACTTTTGGATACATGTGTTATGTGGGAGATAAACTTATCTCATGGTGTTCCAAGAAGCAACATACAGTTGCTTTGTCTTCTACAGAAGCAGAATACAAAGGCATGGTTGAAGCTGCAAAGGAAGTGATTTGGCTCAAGACCTTAATGAAGAGTCTTGACATTGTGCATGGGATACCAATTATATTTGGAGATAACATGAGTTCATTGTATTTAGCTGCTAATCCTGTTTTTCATGCCAGGACCAAACACATTGAGATACAGTATCACTTTCTAAGAGAGAAAGTGATGGACAAGGAGATTGAAGTCATACATACTTCAACAAAAGATCAGATAGCTGATATGCTTACAAAGAGCTTGGATGGACCAAAGCTACAGAAGTTTAAAGACATGGCAGGTATAAAGAAGAAAGGAGAAACCTCAATTGATGATTGAGGGGGAGCTGTTGGTGCAGATCAATCACCAATTGAAGATTTGAAGTAAAGAAGATGGATACATTCACAAGAATGAAGGACATGTACACATGTACATTAGTTATGACATAGGTTACATATACTTATGCTTTGATAGAAGTTTGTACATAATTGCCTATAAATATCTTTGGAAAATGTCGGGGCATAGAGTGTGAGAAAAGAGAAGACAATGAGAGACTATGTATGAGCATAGGAATAGAGAAATAAGTGATTGTAAAGGTTAGTAGATACATGAGAAGTGAAGAAAAGTCTCTCTCTTACTTTTCAGTTGTAGTCTTCTCCAGAAATGAAAGAAATATTGCGCCCGATCTTTTCGAGTCTGCTCCTTCTGTGGTAAATCATTTGTGAAATCCTTTTGAGGATATCTAAGTTGATAGTTGATGAGTTTGTGACCAAAATTTTAGAGTCTAATTGTAAACAGGTTAGGAGAATTATCTGTAGGAACATTCATATGTGTTGAGTGTTCACAGTCTCCT
>CM035411.1:189516296-189521296 GCA_020310875.1 Ceratopteris richardii | reverse complement strand
CAAGGAAGGCATCCCTATGGGCAGAATTTACAACTTTCAAGAAGAAGGCCTCTCAATCTATTTCAGACTATGTAACAAGGATGAAAGACATTGCAGATGCATTAGGAGCTGTTGATGAAGATATTCAGGAGGATAAATTGGTAAGGCAAATCCTTACAGGTTTGAGAGGTGAGGACAAATGGAAGCCATTCATTTTGTCTACAAAATTATCACTTGATCATTTCACTCCTGATTTAAATCAGTTGCTAGGTCATATGCTAACATTTGAGCAGGATGTTAAAGGAGATGGTGACAAAAGTACAGGTCATGCAATGTACTCAAAGGACAAGAAGAAAGCTAACAAAGGAAAGCAACAATCAGGTGAAGATGAAGGCACAACTAGTCAAGCCAACTTCCTAAGAGGTAGAGGAGGTAGCAAAGGTAGAGGAAGAGGCAGGAACAATAAAGATGGAGGCAAAGCTTGTTAGATTTGTGGTAAGACAAATCATTTAGCTAATGATTGTTGGTATAATAATCAGAGTAATGGTGGATATAATCAGAACTTTAATACAAGAGGAAGAGGTGGCAGAAATCAAAGAGGTAATTTCAGAGGCAGAGGTAGTAGGGGTTACTTTGGAAGAAATGCAGGTAGAGGTTTCCAAAGTCAACAATATAACAATACCTACTACAATTATGCTTCAGATCAAAAGGAAGATTCAACATTGATAATGAATGCAACTTGTGAAAGGCAGAGTGAAGATCAAAGAGTCTTCTACATTGACTCAGGGTGTAGCAATCACCTGAGTGGTAATATAGCCTTGATGACTGATTTGGAGAATAAGGTATCTAATCATGTTGTTCAAACAGGTGACAACACAAAGCACAATGTGAAGTCAATTGGATCAGTGAAGGCCAAGGATGGTAGCACCTTATTGAGTAAGGTCTTGTGGAAAAAGGTTATGAGGCAAGGTTCACTAATGAAGGAGTGTTTCTGGAAGACCCTAGCAATGGGTATAAACAAATTGTTTCAGGAAAGAAAGAAGGGAGATTGTTCACATTGAAGATTCAAGGTAATATTGGTCATGCCATGTCCATATATGGAGGACAGAAGATCTCTGAGTTAGATCTTTGGCACAAGAGGCTTGGACACTTCAATGAAAGAGGTATTGAAGACATGATTAACAATGGTTCAGTGCTTGGTTTGCCTAATGTTGTAGGTCAACATATGACATACATATGTGAGGCATGTCAATTAGGTAAGGCTCATAAGCAATCATATTCCAAGCATGGGTTTATGTATTCACAGAAACTTGAGTTGGTACACACAGATGTGTGGGGACCATCAAAGGACTTCAGTATCAATGGTTCAAGGTATTATGTGATTTATGTTGATGATGCTACCAGATGGATCACTATCTATGTGATCAAAGATAAGTCAGAAGTATTCAATACTTTCAAACACTATCATATGTATGCAGAAAGAATTATAGGACATAAATTGAAGAGACTAAGGTCAGATGGAGGAGGAGAGTATTTCTCTAATGAATTCAGTGATTACTTATGGAATGCAGGTATAAAAAGAGAGGTTACTTGCAGGTACTCTCCTCAACAGAATGGTGTAGCAGAAAGAAGAAATAGGACTCTTGTTGAATTTGTAAGGTCCATGATGAAGGAGAAAAATTGCCCAAATTATTTGTGGGCTGAGGCTGTAAATACAGCTACTTATTTGGTCAATAGGTTACCATGTAAAGCTTTGCAGGGTATGACACCTTATGAGGCATGGTGGGGTAAGAGACCTACACTAGATCATTGCAAAGTATTTGGATGTTTGGCCTATGCATATGTGCCATCACAATTAAGGCACAAATTGGAACCTAAAGCTGAAAAATATGTTTTTATTGGTTATGATGATAAGAAGATGGGATACAGGTTGTGGAATCCATCCACAAAACATTTTCTTGTATCAAAAGATGTTACATTTGATGAGCAAGGTACTTGGTATGCAGGTACTATCAATATTAATACAGATGATGAAGAAATTGTGAGCCAAAGGAAAGGTAAATCAAAGGTTCAGATATTTGATGAGCAAGAGAATAATGAAGTGCAGGTTGAAGTGGAAGATACACCAAGATTTGATCCTGAACATGAAGAACCAAAAACCTCAAGAAGTGGAGAACTTAGGAGGTCTACAAGGAACAAATGGCAACCTACAAGGTATAGCTATGATACTTCATTTCTGGCTACCAAAGATTATGCTTACATGATTAAAACAGATGAAGACCCTTCTACATATGAAGAGGCAAAAGGTAAAGAAAATTGGGAGAAAGCTATGCAGGAAGAATATGATGCATTGATGGAGAATCAAACTTGGGATTTGGTTCCAAAGCCAAATAGTCAGAAGATCATTGGATGTAAGTGGGTTTATAAAACAAAAAGATTTGCAGATGGAAGTGTGTCTAGGTACAAAGCTAGACTTGTTGTCAAAGGGTTTGCTCAGACATATGGTGTTGACTATGATGAGACTTATAGTCCTGTGGCAAAGATGACAACCATCAGGACACTTATAGCAATTGCTGCATGCAAAGGTTGGAAGTTATGTCAACTTGATGTAAAAAATGCTTTTTTGAATGGTTACATTTCAGATGAAGTTTTCATGGAGCAACCTCAAGGGTTCAGAGATGGAAGATATCGAGATCATGTGTGCAAGCTCAAGAGAGCTTTGTATGGCTTGAAGCAGGCCCCAAGGGCATGGAATTATAGACTTGTAAAGTTCTTGAAAGAACTTGGATTTCAGGTGTCTAAAGCAGATAGTAGCTTGCTTGTCAAAGCAAGTGATAATGGTTTCATATACATGTGCATATATGTTGATGATATAATCCTAACAGGTACAGATGAAGAAGGAATACAAAGACTAAAGAAGCAGATGGAAAAGGAGTTCAAAATAAGTGACTTGGGAGACTTGTCATACTTCTTGGGCATGGAGATTACATATACTCAACATGGACTATTTGTGACCCAAGAAAGGTATTTGAAGAACTTGTTAATCAAGTTTAAAATGGATGATTGCAGGGTAGCACCTACACCAATGGAGGTGAATCACAAATTGAGTAAATTTGGAGGTGAAGAATTCAAGGACATGAGACAATATCAGAGTTTGGTTGGTAGTCTCATCTATGCTACTTTAACTAGACCTGATTTATCATATGCAGTAGGGGTTTTGTCTCAATTTATGCATTGTCCTAGAAAAGAGCATTGGATTGCAGGTCAAAGAGTGTTGAGGTACATTAAGGGTACACTCAAAGAAGGTTTGTATTATGGGTTCACATCAGATACAAACATTAAGATCTATAGTGATGCAGATTGGGCTGGTAATCCAGATGACAGAAGGTCAACTTATGGATACATGTGTTATGTGGGAGATAAGTTAATCTCTTGGTGCTCAAAGAAGCAACATACAGTTGCTTTGTCATCCACAGAAGCAGAGTACAAAGGCATGGTTGAAGCTGTAAAAGAAGTGATTTGGCTTAAGACTCTCATGAATAGTTTTGACATTATACAGAGCATACCTATCATTTATGGTGATAACATGAGTTCATTATATCTAGCTGCTAATCCTGTTTTTCATGCCAGGACTAAACACATTGAGATACAGTATCACTTTCTAAGAGAGAAGGTGATGGATAAGGAGATTGAAGTGATACACACTTCAACAAAAGATCAGATAGCTGATATGCTTACAAAGAGCTTGGATGGACCAAAGCTACAGAAGTTTAAAGATATGGCAGGTATAAAAAAGATAAGAGAAACCTCAATTGATGATTGAGGGGGAGCTGTTGGTGCAGACCAATCACCAATTGAAGATTTGAAGGACAAAGGATAGAGATGAATTCAAGTTTTGAAGCAAAGAAGGTGGATACATTCACAGAGTGAAGGACATGTACACATATGTACATTAGTGAAGACATAGATCACTTAGATCTTTGATTAGTCATAAACTTGTATATATTTGCCTATAAATACTTTTGAAATATGTCAGGGAAAAGAGAGTGCGACATGAGAAGACAATAAGAGATCACGAGAATAGTTGTAAGTGTCATTAGACACATGAGAAGTGAGTTGAAATGTTGATCCTCACTCATTTGTAAACTTCTGAGAAATAGAAGAATTTTTGCACCCGATATTTCTGTGTCTGCTCCATCTGTGGTAAATCTTTTGTGAAATCCTTTTGAGGATATCTAAGTCCATAGTTAATCAATCTATGGCTAAAGTTTCAGAGTTTAATTGTAATCAGGTAAGGAGAATTTTTAGTAGGAACATTCATATGTGTTGAGTGTTCACAGTCTCCTGAAACAGGCGTAGATTTCGAGTTCAATCAAATGAGTAGTGCTCAGTGCACAGTGTAAAGTTTTACACATATGATAGCTCAAAATCTAAGTTGAGAGATAAGCTATCTACAGCCAAAAGGATTTGGTCAAACGGGTTCGACATTTGGAGAACCAAAGTTAAGAAGTTAGGGGTGTCAAATCGACTTCTGAGAAGTGCAGATTTAGACATAGCTGACTTGGTAAGTAGATTTCTGAAGATCTACTAAACCTTTTGAAGTAATTCAACTTGGAGAAGGTGCGAAATCTTTAGACGACACCTTGTGCAAAGTTTCATAAAAAACTTTACACATTTACTCAGTTAATGAGCAAGATCTCTGTAGCAGACTTTCTGAGGAATTTTCTTCTTCACAGTTTAGTCAAGGATTTGACATTTGGTCATTGATAGTTTAAATTGGTGAAGGTTTTGACTTATTCTTGATATAGAGGTGTTCTAAATTCAAGAATAGGTTGTTCTTTTGGAGATTAACACTCTCCATCAGGAAGGACAAAGGACATGAAATGAAAGGTCAAGAGGTGAGAGAGGATGCAAGGGTAGGTGAAAAGTCCCATACCCATAACTCTGTATATAGATGTCATTTGAATGTATAAATTTGTGGAGATGATGAGAAAATGGTGTAGATGCATATAATGGTCATT
>CM035411.1:189508796-189511296 GCA_020310875.1 Ceratopteris richardii | reverse complement strand
CCTTCACTTAGGCTTGATTTCCTGTAAGTCTTTTCTTCACTTCTTCTTTCCTTCATCATATGTCTTCATATATCTTCATATATCCATGCCTAATTAGTGAGTGAAGCCCCAACAGCTCCCCCTCAATCACTAATTAGCATAATTTGACTTCTTCACATAGTCTTTTTCTCTTTTATTCCTGCCATCTCCTTGAACTTACTTGTCTTCACTCCATCCAAGCTTTTTGTCATAATATCTGCAATCTGATCTTTTGTAGAAGTGTACACCACTTCAATCTCTTTCTCCATTACCTTTTCTCTGAGAAAATGATACTGTATCTCTATGTGCTTTGTCCTTGCATGAAATACAGGATTTGCTGCAAGATATAATGAACTCATGTTATCTCCATGAATAATGGGTATACCTTGATCAATTCCCAAGCTCTTGAATAATGTCTGCATCCATATAACTTCCTTTGCTGCTTCCACAAGTCCTTTGTATTCAGCTTCTGTTGATGATAAGGCCACTGTGTGTTGTTTCTTTGAACACCAACTCACAAGTTTATCTCCAATGTATATCATATAGCCATGGGTAGATCTTCTGTCATCTTGACTTCCTGCCCAATCTGAATCACTATAGGCTCTCAATCTTATATTTGATGTAAAAGGATAATACAATCCTTCTTTCAAAGTCCCTTTGATATATCTACGGACTCTTTGACCTGCAATCCAATGTGGATCCTTTGGACAATGCATGAATTGAGAAAGGACACCAACTGCATAACTAAGATCAGGCCTTGTTAGTGTAGCATAAATTAAACTTCCCACTAAAGATTGATACTTCCTCATGTCTTTGAACTCTGTACCATCATATCTACTGAGTTTATGATTGACCTCTAGTGGTGTTGATGCCTCTCTGCAATTCTCCATGTTAAACTTCTTTAGAAGATTCAAGAGATACCTTTCTTGTGATACATAGATGCCATGTTCTGCATAAGTGATTTCCATTCCAAGAAAATATGACAATTTCCCTAGATCACTTATCTTGAATTCCTTCTCAAGTAGCTTCTTCACTTCCTTGATTCCTTCATTTGATGTACCTGTGATTATAATGTCATCTACATATATACAAATGTAGATCATACCTTCATCTGTTCTTTTGATAAGTAAACTTGCATCTGCCTTTGAACTTTGATATCCAAGATCATTAAGATACTTTACAAGTCTATAATTCCAAGCTCTTGGAGCTTGTTTCAATCCATAAAGAGCTCTTCTCAACCTGCAAACATAATTTGGAAACTTATGATCTGCAAACCCTTGAGGTTGCTCCATGTAAACCTCATCTGATATATATCCATTCAAAAATGCATTCTTAATATCCAATTGACTCAATGTCCATCCTTTTGATGCTGCAATGGCAATGATTGTCCTTATGGTTGACATCTTTGCCACAGGACTGAATGTCTCATCATAATCTATGCCAAAAGTTTGAGCATAGCCTTTAACCACCAATCTGGCTTTGTATCTGGCTATAGTTCCATCTGCATGCTTCTTAACTTTATAAACCCATTTATTTCCAATCACTTTCTTACCATTAGGCTTTGGAACAAGTTCCCAAGTTTTGTTCTCTTCAAGTGCATCAAACTCTTCCTTCATTGCTACTTCCCATTGTCTCTTACCTTTTGCTTCATCATAGCTTTGAGGTTCTTCATCTTCCTTAACCATGTAAGCATAATTTTTCTGAGTCAAGTAAGAAGTGTCATATGAATACCTTGTAGGTTGCTTCCTCATTCTGGTTGACCTTCTTGGCTCACAATCTTCATGTATATCTGGATGTACTTCCTCATCAAATATTGGTCCATCTTCATTCCTTCTATATGATCCAACTCTTGATGTGCTTGCTTGCATATGTTCTTCATCTCCATCTATCTGCATATGTGACTTACCTCTTGCACTCCTTCTTATCTCTTCTTCAAATGTTTCAAGATCACAATCTTTATCTGCATACCAACTCTTCTGTTCATCAAAAGTCACATCTCTGGAAACAATAAAATGTTTAGTTAAAGGACTCCATAGCCTATAACCCATTTGCTTTTCATCATATCCAATAAACATATATTTTTCTGCCTTTGGTTCAAGCTTATGTCTGAGTTGTGATGGCACATAAGCATAGGCAATTGATCCAAACACTTTACAATGGTCAAGTGTTGGTTTTCTACCCCACCAAGCTTCATAAGGGGTCATACCATTTAAAGCTCCACATGGTAGCCTATTCACAAGGTATGTAGCTGTATTTACAGCCTCAGCCCAAAGATAATTAGGGCAATTCTTTTCCTTTAACATTGCTCTTGCAAATTCAACCAATGTTCTATTTCTCCTTTCTGCCACCCCATTATGTTGAGGTGTATACCTGCAAGTTATCTCTCTCTTTATACCTGCATTCCAAAGATAGTCATTAAACTCTTGAGAGAAGTATTCTCCCCCTCCATCAGACCTTAGCCTCTTGAGTTTGTGACCTGTAA
>CM035411.1:189491296-189496296 GCA_020310875.1 Ceratopteris richardii | reverse complement strand
CATATGTACATTAGTGAAGACATAGATCACTTAGTCTTTTGATTAGTCATAAGCTTGTATATATTTGCCTTTAAATACTTTGGAAAAATGTCGGGGCAAAGAGAGAGACAAGAGGAGACAATAGGAAAGTATGAGAATAGTGCATTTGTAAGTTGTAAGACTCATTAGAGTTCATAGGAATGAGAAGAAGTCTCTCTCACAACTCAATTGTAATTGTTTGAGTAATCGAAGAAATATTGCACCCGATGTTTCTGTGTCTGCTCCGTCTGTGATAGATCATTTGTGAAATCCTTTTGAGGATATCTAAGTCCATAGTTAATAAATCTATGGCTAGAGTTTTAGTGTTTGATTGTAATAAGGTAAGGAGAATTGTTAGTATGAACATTCATATGTGTTGAGTGTTCACAGTCTCCGGAAACAGGCACAGATTTTGAGTTCAATCAAATGAGTAGTGCTCAGTGCACAGTGTAAAGTTTTACACATATGATAGCTCAAAATCTAAGTTGAGAGATAAGCTATCTACAGCCAAAAGGATTTGATCAAACGGGTTTGACATTTGGAGAACCAAAGTTAAGAAGTTAGGGGTGTCCAAATCGACTTCTCAGAAGTGCAGATTTAGACATAGCTGACTTGGTAAGTAGATTTCTCAAGATCTAATGAACCTTTTGAAGTAATTCGACTTGGAGAAGGTGCGCAATCTTTAGGCAACACCTTGTGCAAAGTTTCATAAAAAACTTTACACATTTACTTAGTCAATGAGCAAGATCTATGCAGCAGACTTTCTGAGGAATTTTCTTCTTCACAGTTTAGTCAAGAAATTGATATTTGGTCATTGATAGCTAAAATTGGTGAAGGTTTTGACTTACTCTTGATATAGAGGTGTTCTAGATTCAAGAGTAGGTTGTTCTTTTGGAGTTTAACACTCTCCATCAGTGGTATCACTGCAGGAAACATCAAAAACAAGGAAAGGAGGATCCCGACTACTGCAGATTCAAGAAATTCAACAACTGAAGAACTAAAAGGTGAAAGCTTGAAGACAAAGCTTGAGGAGGAGACCATACGACATCAAGAAAGACAAAAGGACTCTAATTTGAAGTAAAAGTACATATATTATTCATAAAGCTTGAAGATTTCAATACACAGGTGGACACAAGATGGGAGATTCTCTACAGATAGAGAAATTGGATAGGGAAAACTATCCTGCATGGTCAATGAGGATGGAAGCTCATCTTATGAGCAAAGATTTAATAGCTTACATCACAGGAGAAGAAGAGAAGCCACAGTTCAGAGATCCTAGTGTTCCAACTAGGGAAGAGTTAGCAGATTTGAAGAATTGGATGAAAAGAGATGCTCAAGCTAGGAGCATAATTTATATGGCAGTCAATGATTACTTGCTACCTCACATTAGAGGTCTTGAAAGTGCAAGTGAGATATGGAATGCTTTGGAGGAGCATTTCCAGAATACTACTAAGTCAAGGAAGGCATCTTTATGGGCAGAGTTTACCACCTTTAAAAAGAAGGCTTCTCAATCTATTTCAGATTATGTGACAAGAATGAAAGACATTGCAGATGCATTAGGAGCTGTTGATGAAGATATTGAGGAGGATAAATTGGTAAGGCAAATCCTTACAGGTTTGAGAGGTGATGACAAATGGAAGCCATTCATTTTGTCTACAGAATTATCACTTGATCATTTCACTCCTGATTTAAATCAATTGCTAGGTCATATGCTAACATTTGAGCAGGATGTTAAAGGAGATGGTGACAAAAGTACAGGTCATGCAATGTACTCAAAGGACAAGAAGAAAGCTAACAATGGAAAGCAACAATCAGGTGAAGATGAAGGTACAACTAGTCAAGCCAATTTCCTAAGAGGTAGAGGAGGTGGCAAAGGTAGAGGAAGAGGCAGAAACAACAAAGATGGAGGCAAAGCTTGTTGGATTTGTGGTAAGACAAATCATTTAGCTAATGATTATTGGCATAATAATCAGAGTAATGGTGGATATAATTAGAACTATAATACAAGAGGAAGAGGTGGCAGAAATCAAAGAGGTAATTTCAGAGGCAGAGGTAGTAGGGGTTACTTTGGAAGAAATGCAGGTAGAGGTTTCCAAAGTCAACAATATAACAATACCTACTACAATTATGCTTCAGATCAAAAGGAAGATTCAACATTGATAATGAATGCAACTTGTGAAAGGCAGAGTGAAGATCAAAGAGTCTTCTACATTGACTCAGGGTGTAGCAATCACCTGAGTGGTAATATAGCCTTGATGACTGATTTGGAGAATAAGGTATCTAATCATGTTGTTCAAACAGGTGACAACACAAAGCACAATGTGAAGTCAATTGGATCAGTGAAGGCCAAGGATGGTAGCACCTTATTGAGTAAGGTCTTGTATGTTCCTACAATTCCTAAGAATTTGATAAGTGTAGGACAAATTGTGGAAAAAGGTTATGAGGTAAGGTTCACTAATGAAGGAGTGTTTGTGGAAGACCCTAGCAATGGGTATAAACAAATTGTTTCAGGAAAGAAAGAAGGGAGATTGTTCACATTGAAGATTCAAGGTAATGTTGGTCATGCCTTGTTCACTTATGGAGGACATAAGATCTCTGAGTTAGATCTTTGGCACAAGAGACTTGGACATTTCAATGAAAGAGGTATCAAAGACATGATTAATAATGGTTCAGTGCTTGGATTGCCTAATGTTGCAGGTCAACATATGACATACAGATGTGAGGCATGTCAATTAGGTAAGGCACATAAGCAATCATATTCCAAGCATGGGTTTATGTATTTAGAGAAACTTGAGTTGGTACACACAGATGTGTGGGGACCATCAAAGGATTTCAGTATCAATGGCTCAAGGTATTATGTGATTTATGTTGATGATGCTACCAGATGGATCACTATCTATGTGATCAAAGATAAGTCAGAAGTATTCAATACTTTCAAACATTATCATATGTATGCAGAGAGAATTACAGGACATAAATTGAAGAGACTAAGGTCAGATGGAGGGGGAGAGTATTTCTCTAATGAGTTCAGTGATAACTTGTGTAATGCAGGTATAAAAAGGGAGGTTACTTGCAGGTACTCTCCTCAACAAAATGGTGTAGCAGAAAGGAGGAATAGGACTCTTGTTGAGTTTGCAAGGTCCATGATGAAGGAGAAAAATTGCCCAAATTATTTGTGGGCTGAGGCTGTAAATACAGCTACTTATTTGGTTAATAGGCTACCTTGTAAAGCTTTGCAGGGTATGACACCTTATGAGGCATGGTGGGGTAAGAGACCTACACTAGACCATTGCAAAGTATTTGGATGTTTGGCCTATGCATATGTGCCATCACAATTAAGGCACAAATTGGAACCTAAAGCTGAAAAATATGTGTTTATTGGTTATGATGATAAGCAGATGGGATACAGGTTGTGGAATCCATCCACAAAACATTTTCTTGTATCAAAAGATGTTACATTTGATGAGCAAGGTACTTGGTATGCAGGTACTATCAATATTAATTCAGATGATGAAGAAATTGTGAGCCAAAGAAAAGGTAAATCAAAGGTTCAGATATTTGATGAGCAAGAAAGTAATGAAGTGCAGGTTGAAGTGGAAGAAACACCAAGATTTGATCCTGAATATGAAGAACCAGAAACCTCAAGAAGTGGAGAACTTAGGAGGTCTACAAGGAACAAATGGCAACCTACAAGGTATAGCTATGATACTTCATTTTTGGCTACCAAAGATTATGCTTACATGATTAAAGCAGATGAAGACCCTTCTACATATGAAGAGGCAAAAGGTAAAGAAAATTGGGAGAAAGCTATGCAGGAAGAATATGATGCATTGATGGAGAATCAAATATGGGATTTGGTTCCAAAGCCAAATAGTCAGAAGATCATTGGATGTAAGTGGGTTTATAAGACAAAAAGATTTGCAGATGGAAGTGTGTCTAGGTACAAAGCTAGACTTGTTGTCAAAGGGTTTGCTCAGACATGTGGTGTTGACTATGATGAGACTTATAGTCCTGTGGCAAAGATGACAACCATCAGGACACTTATAGCAATTGCTGCATGCAAAGGTTGGAAATTGTGTCAATTAGATGTGAAGAATGCTTTTTTGAATGGTTACATTTCATATGAAGTTTTCATGGAGCAACCTCAAGGACTCAGAGATGGAAGATATCCAGATCATGTGTGCAAGCTCAAGAGAGCTTTGTATGGCTTGAAGCAGGCCCCAAGGGCATGGAATTATAGACTTGTAAAGTTCTTGAAAGAACTTGGATTTCAGGTGTCTAAAGCAGATAGTAGCTTGCTTGTCAAAGCAAGTGATAATGGTTTCATATACATGTGCATATATGTTGATGATATAATCCTTACAGGTACAGATGAGGAAGGAATACAAAGACTAAAGAAGCAAATGGAAAAGGAATTCAAAATAAGTGACTTGGGAGACTTGTCATACTTCTTGGGCATGGAGATTACATATACTCAACATGGAGTATTTGTGACCCAAGAAAGGTATTTGAAGAACTTGTTAATCAAGTTTAAAATGGATGATTGCAGGGTAGCACCTACACCAATGGAGGTGAATCACAAATTGAGTAAATTTGGAGGTGAAGAATTCAAGGACATGAGACAATATCAGAGTTTGGTTGCTAGTCTTATCTATGCTACTTTAACTAGACCTGATTTATCATATGCAGTAGGGGTTTTGTCTCAATTTATGCATTGTCCTAGAAAAGAGCATTGGATTGCAGGACAAAGAGTGTTGAGGTACATTAAGGGTATACTCAAAGAAGGTTTGTATTATGGTTTTACATCAGATACAAATATCAAGATCTATAGTGATGCGGATTGGGCAGGTAATCCAGATGATAGAAGGTCAACCTATGGATACATGTGTTATGTGGGAGATAAGTTAATCTCTTGGTGCGCAAAGAAGCAACATACAGTTGCTTTGTCATGCACAGAAGTAGAGTACAAAGGCATGGTTGAA
>CM035411.1:189478796-189481296 GCA_020310875.1 Ceratopteris richardii | reverse complement strand
AGCCTCAGCCCACAAATAATTTGGGCAATTCTTCTCCTTCATCATAGACCTTGCAAACTCAACAAGAGTCCTATTCCTCCTTTCTGCTACACCATTCTGTTGAGGAGAGTACCTGCAAGTAACCTCTCTTTTTATACCTGCATTCCACAAGTAATCACTGAACTCATTAGAGAAATACTCTCCCCCTCCATCTGACCTTAATCTCTTCAACTTATGTCCTGTAATTCTCTCTGCATACATATGATAGTGTTTGAAAGTATTGAACACTTCTGACTTATCTTTGATCACATAGATAGTGATCCATCTGGTAGCATCATCAACATAAATCACATAATACCTTGAACCATTGATACTGAAGTCCTTTGATGGTCCCCACACATCTGTGTGTACTAACTCAAGTTTCTCTGAATACATAAACCCATGCTTGGAATATGATTGCTTATGAGCTTTACCTAATTGACATGCCTCACATCTGTATGTCATATGTTGACCTGCAACATTAGGCAAACCAAGCACTGAACCATTGTTAATCATGTCTTTAATACCTCTTTCATTGAAATGTCCAAGCCTTTTGTGCCAAAGATCTAACTCAGAGATTTTATGTCCTCCATATGTGAACATGGCATGGCCAATAGTACCTTGAATCTTTAATGTGAACAATCTCCCTTCTTTCTTTCCTGAAACAATTTGTTTATACCCATTGCTAGGGTCTTCCACAAACACTCCGTCATTAGTGAACCTTACCTCATAACCTTTTTCCACAATTTGTCCTACACTTATCAAATTCTTAGGAATTGTAGGAACATACAAGACCTTACTCAATAAGGTGCTACCATCCTTGGCCTTCACTGATCCAATTGACTTCACATTGTGCTTTGTGTTGTCACCTGTTTGAACAACATGATTAGATACCTTATTCTTCAAATCAGTCATCAAGGCTATATTACCACTCAGGTGATTGCTACACCTTGAGTCAATGTAGAAGACTCTTTGATCTTCACTCTGCCATTCACAAGTTGCATTCATTATCAATGTTGAATCTTCCTTTTGATCTGAAGCATAATTGTAGTAGGTGTTGTTATATTGTTGACTTTGGAAACCTCTACCTGCATTTCTTCCAAAGTAACCCCTACTACCTCTGCCTCTGAAATTACCTCTTTGATTTCTGCCACCTCTTCCTCTTGTATTATAGTTCTGATTATATCCACCATTACTCTGATTATTATACCAACAATCACTAGCTAAATGATTTTTCTTACCACAAATCCAACAAGCTTTGCCTCCATCTTTATTGTTTCTGCCTCTTCCTCTACCTTTGCCACCTCCTCTACCTCTTAGGAAGTTGGCTTGACTAGTTGTGCCTTCATCTTCACCTGATTGTTGCTTTCCTTTGTTAGCTTTCTTCTTGTCCTTTGAGTACATTGCATGACCTGTACTTTTGTCACCATCTCCTTTAACATCCTGCTCAAATGTTAGCATATGACCTAGCAACTGATTTAAATCAGGAGTGAAATGATCAAGTGATAGTTCTGTAGACAAAATGAATGGCTTCCATTTGTCATCACCTCTCAAACCTGTAAGGATTTGCCTTACCAATTTATCCTTTTCAATATCTTCATCAACATCTCCTAATGCATCTGCAATGTCTTTTATCCTTGTTACATAATCTGAAATTGACTGAGAGGCCTTCTTCTTGAAGGTTGTAAATTCTGCCCATAGGGATGCCTTCCTTGACTTTGTAGTGTTTTGGAAATGCTCCTCCAAAGCATTCCATATCTCACTTGCACTTTCAAGACCTCTAATGTGAGGTAGCAAGTAATCATTGACTGCCATATATATAATGCTCCTAGCTTGAGCATCTCTTTTCATCCAATTCTTCAAATCTGCTAACTCTTCCCTAGTTGGAACACTAGGATCTCTGAACTGTGGCTTCTCTTCTTCTCCTGTGATGTAAGCTATTAAATCTTTGCTCATAAGATGAGCTTCCATCCTCATTGACCATGCAAGATAGTTTTCCCTATCCAATTTCTCTATCTGTAGAGAATCTCCCATCTTGTGTCCACCTGTGTATTGAAATCTTCAACCTTTATAAAGTATAAGGTTACCTTTACTTCGAATGATACTCCTTTTGACTTCCTTGATGTCGTATGGTCTCCTCCTCAAGCTTTGCCTTCAAGCTTTCACCTTTTAGTTCTTCAATTGTTGAATTTCTTGAATCTGCAGCAGTCGGGATCCTCCTTTCCTTGATTTTGATGCTTCCTACTCTGATACCACTGATGGAGAGTGTTAATCTCCAAAAGAACAACCTACTCTTGAATTTAGAACACCTCTATATCAAGAGTAAGTCAAAACCTTCACTAATTTAAGCTATCAATGACCAATTGTCAAATTCTTGACTAAACTGTGAAGAAGGAAATTCCTCAGAAAGTCTGCTGCATAGATCTAACTCATTGACTGAGTAAATGTGTAAAGTTTTTTATGAAACTTTGCACAAGGTGTC
>CM035411.1:189468796-189471296 GCA_020310875.1 Ceratopteris richardii | reverse complement strand
TTCATCATATGTAGATGGATCTTCATCTACTTTTATCATGTAAGCATAATCCTTAGTAGTCAAGAATGAAGTATCATAACTATACCTTGTAGGTTGCCATTTGTGCCTTGTAGACCTCCTAAGTTCTCCACTTCTTGAGGTTTCTGGTTCATCACACTCTGGATCAAACCTTGGCACTTTTTCACCTTCAACCTGTATTTCATTTTCCTCTTCTTCATCAAATATTTGAATCTTTGATTTGCCTTTCTTCTGATTCATAATTTCTTCAACTTCTGCATACACATTAGATGTACCTGCATACCAAATACTTTGCTCATCAAATGTAACATCCTTGGATACAAGGAATTTTTTTGTGGATGAACTCCACAACCTATAACCCATCTGCTTGTCATCATAACCAATGAATACATACTTCTCTGCTTTAGGCTCCAACTTATGCCTCAATTGAGATGGCACATATGCATATGCCAAGCATCCAAATATTTTACAATGATCCAAGGTAGGTCTCTTACCCCACGAAGCTTCATATGGTGTCATACCCTGCAAAGCTTTACAAGGCAATCTATTAACCAAATATGTGGTTGTGTTTACAACCTCAGCCCACAAATAATTTGGGCAATTCTTCTCTTTCATCATGGATCTTGCAAATTCAACAAGTGTCCTGTTCCTTCTTTCTGCTACCCCATTTTGTTGAGGAGAGTACCTGCAAGTAAGTTCTCTCTTTATACCTGCATTCCATAAGTAATCACTGAACTCATTTGAGAAATACTCTCCCCCTCCATCTGACCTTAGTCTCTTCAACTTATGGCCTGTAATTCTTTTTGCATATGCATGATAGTGTTTAAATGTATTAAACACTTATGACTTATCTTTAATCACATAGATTGTGATCCACCTGGTAGCATCATCAACATATATGACATAATATCTTGAACCATTTATACTAAAGTCCTTTGAAGGACCCCACACATCTGTATGTACCAATTCAAGTCTTTCTGAATACATAAAACCATGCTTATTGTATGATTGTTTATGAGCCTTACCTAACTGACATGCTTCACATCTGTATGTCATATGTTGACCTGCAATGTTAGGCAATCCAAGTACTAAACCTTTGTTTATCATTTCTTTGATACCTTTCTCATTAAAATGTCCAAGTCTTTTGTGCCAAAGATCCAATTCAGATACCTTCTGCTCTCCATATGTAAACATAGCATGTCCAATATTCCCTTGTACCTTTAATGTGAAGAGTCTTCCTTCCTTTTTCCCTGTAACAATCTGTTTATACCCTTGATTAGGGTCTTCAACATAAACTCTATCATTAGTAAACCTTACCTCATATCCTTTCTCCACAATTTGACCTACACTGATCAAATTCTTTGGAATTGTAGGAACATAAAGAACCTTGCTCAAAAGAGTGCTCCCATCTTTGGCTTTGACTGAACCAATTGACTTTACCTTATGCTTTGTATTATCACCTGTTTGAATTGTATGATTTATTGCATTATGATCTAGATCAGTCATCAAAGCAATGTTTCCACTCAGATGATTTCTACAACCTGAGTCAATATAAAATACTCTCATATCTTCATGTGAGGCTTCACATGTTGCATTCATAATAAGAGTCGAATCTTCTTTCTGATCTGATGCATAATTGTAGTAGGTGTTATTATAGGATTGATTTTGGAAGCTTCTTCCTCCACCTCTTCCAAAGGAATTTCTACCACCTCTACCTCTGAAGTTTCCTCTCTGAAATCTACCACCCCTTGCTCTTTGATTAAAGTTCTGATTAAAATTACCATTGCTTTGATTATTATGCCAACAATCATGAGATAGATGATTGGTCTTATCACATATCCAACAAGCTCTGACATTCTCTTTGTTATTTCTACCTCTTCCTCTACTTCTGCCATTTCCTCTTCCTCTTATGAAATTTGCTTGGCTTGAAGTACCTTCTTCTTCACCTGATTGTTGCTTTCCTTTGTTAGATTTCTTCTTGTCTTTAGAGTACATTGCATGACCTGCACTCTTGTCAACATCTCCTTTGATATCATTCTCAAAAGTTAGCATATGTCCTAACAATTGATTCAAATCAGGAGTGAAATGGTCTAATGAAAGTTTTGTAGACAAAATAAAAGGCTTCCACTTCTCATCTCCTCTTAGCCCTGTGAGAATTTGTCTTACCAATTTGTCTTCTTCAATATCCTCATCCACTGCACCTAAAGAATCTGCAATGTCATTCATCTTTGTCACATAATCAGATATTGATTGTGAAGCCTTCTTCTTGAAAGTAGTAAACTCTGCCCATAATGAAGCCTTCCTTGATTTAGTTGTGTTCTGAAAATGCTCTTCCAAAGCACTCCAAATATCACTTGCACTTTCAAGACCTCTAATGTGAGGTAGCAAGTAGTCATTGACTGCCATATAGATAATGCTCCTAGCTTGAGCATCTCTCTTCATCCAATTCTTCAAATCTGACAATTCCTCCCTAGTTGGAACA
>CM035411.1:189381296-189446296 GCA_020310875.1 Ceratopteris richardii | reverse complement strand
GATCGTTATCGGAGGAAGTATACCCTGTTTCGGTGAAAGTTCGGTACCAATTGGTGGGAATTTATAGTTTTTCGGTGACAGTGTGATACTCCCTGGTGGATCTTTATTACGTTCACCGCTATTCAGGGCAGACTTGCCTACCTTTGATACCAAAGATGAGGATAGACTATTTGATTTGGAGATACGTAAGAGACTGAACGCTATTTTTGAGCCGAAAGGTGAGCAGTCTGATAATACAGATTCCGAAGGACAAGAGACATCCCCTCAAAACTCAGGAAACAGCAATGGTACCACTAATAGCACAATGAGTGGTCAACAAAAGCAACAACAACAACAACAGCAGCAGCAGCAACAACCACCTCCACTTCGATCGGTTCCAACAGGGGTGACTTACACAAAGTTTGGTGGATTTCCAGGTGACGATCCTGATGCACATGTGCGAACCTTTGAGATAAGCTATGTAGTGCTGAACCATCCACCCAATTCGGCGTACAAGGCCATCGTATTTCAGGCAACATTAGTCAATGAAGCCGCAAGGTGGTTAACAGAGTATGATATCAACCATTTCGTTAACTATGATGCGGTAAGGGATGCGTTTTTACAGAGGTTCCGATTGAAGAAGAATCCCGCCGAAATCTTCGACTATTTGCAAAATAACTGACAGAAGTCGCACCAGACTGTTCAGGAATATGCCACATTGTTTAGAACTCATTTAAGGCAATTGCCTCAAAAATGCTAATTTACCGGATAATGTTATAACCCAGTGGTTCATTAACGGTTTGACCCCATAGCTAAGACAAATCATGATCATCCGCTGTGTGGGGGCTATGACACTGGATGCTGTTATAGCGATGGCCTTGCAACTAGAGCATAAAGTTGGGGGATTCACCGAAGACTTGGAGTGGCTGAAAGCCGGTAAGAACATTATAGATGATCCAGCTAAACAGATGTATTATACCAGGTGCAAAAATCCAGGGCACACCAGTGCTACATGTGCTCTTAATCAGATGTATTGCGCCATCTGCAACACAACCGGACACTCAACAGAAAATTGTGGGTATAATGCCAAGGTGCAGGGACGAGCAGCTATAAATGCCATTATCCAGGAACCGGGGCAGCCCGCAACCCATTACGTGCCACCATAGATGCGAACCAATCAGTCACAAGGATATAGAAATTACCGGGGTCAGCGGAATACCAATTTCAATGCAACTCGATGGTAGGCGGGTACATCAGCGGAGAGTACTTCTCTACCACCACCTCGACGTCACTTTTGCGGTGAGATTGGCCACATTTGGAGATTTTGTAAGGATGCAGCAAAATACGACAAAAGGAAAAAGGAGCGTCAAAACCCGATGACCAACATGGTCTATATTTCACTAGTGGAATCACAAGCAGCAGTGGTCCAGACAAGATCGGGTAAGCAGTTGCAATCAGCAGCTGAGGTGTTTGAACCTGGTATCCATGAGCAGCAGCAAATGTATACCAAAGCTAGTCAATGGACCGCTAAAGAGCCAACTGTGTTCCCCGATCCAATTCCGGTGACACAGGTTCCCCTGCCAAAGGCGAGAACGACTGAACAAAATCCTAACCCAGTAACAGCAGAATCATCCTCCGAATCGGTGAGGAGTACGATTCAAACAGATCAGGTATGGGAGATTCTATCTAAGGCTTCAATTTCACTCCCGTTCGGACAGTTGCTCGCATTGGTGCCACGAGTTAGGCAGCGATTTCAACAACAGGTCAGTCCTGGATCTCTCGGTACTCCGACAACTACAACCATACAACCGGAAACTGATTCTACGGTGGATCATTCAGTCCCATTAATCATTGTTTGGCATAAAAATCAAAAGATCACTCAAGTGCTAATTGATGGCGGTTTGGGTGTGAATATAGCTACTGCAGCCCTCTGCAAGAAATTGGGATGGACCCAAATCGAGCCCGTCCAATTTTTTGTAAGAATGGCAGACCAATCCCGAGTCCATCCGGTGGGATTAGTATGGAATATCCTGATTACTCTGCAGGGTACCACGTTCAACATGACTTTTGTAGTCTTAGAACTACCAGAATCCAGCCTCGACTACAATCTCCTTTTCGGTCGACCATGGTTGAAAAAAGCCAAAGTTGTACAGGATTGGTCAGCGCAGGAATTGACTTTCAAAGATAATCACTGTAAATATGTTGTTAAACTGGATGCCATCCAGCCCTGCGAGCTTCATGCCAGACCATATGTAGCGGAGCCGGTCCACATGTTGGATGGCTTATCTGACGATGAGGAAGAGGCATTTTTGAAGAACAATAAAGATCTGATTTCCTTAGGTATTGTAGATCTTCAATCAGTAGCGGACACGTGGAGTCCAGCAACATGTACGGTTGTTCCCGTGACCAGAGAGGCGGATGCAGATGATAGTGTTGCCATGGATGGAGCCACTCTACATCAACTTTTACAGTCAGCAGACGATCTGTTGAAACCTCCACAATTTTATGTTCCGGAAGATCAGTTAGTAACATATAATTTGGGTGATGAGGCTAACCCGGGACCTGTTAAGATTAAGGCAGGATTGTCTGAGGCATTCCAAGAAGATTTGATCCGATGCCTGCATGAGTTTTCCGATGTTTTTTCTTGGGACTATCGCGATATGAAAGGTCTTGATCTGCGGATCTATCAACATAGGGTAGTGCTCAACCCAGAGGCAAAGCCAATTAAACAATCCAGTTACCGAATGAATCCCAATTATGCCGCACAGGTCAAAGCAGAACTGGATCGATTATTGAAGGTGGGATTCATTGTACCAATCGAGCACGTTGAATGGATATCTCCGATTGTGATTGTTCCGAAGAAAAATAAACAGCTTCGTTGTTGATATATTTAGGTAGTGATGTGTGTGAACACTCTAGGACCGCCGGGGTACTTTTTTCCCTCTTTAGGAGGTTTTTTTCCCCCGGCTTGTATATACGCCTATTGCCCTAATGGGCTACTTATCTTTGTACATTCTCTAGTAATACATTCAGTCTTGTGTGTTGTGCTCCAAGCTTCTTCTTCTTCCTTGTGCTGTTCGCGTGCTTCCGCAGACGTCTAACTCCAACATTTGGTATCAGAGCAGGTCGTTGCTTCTTCTAGAGCGCCGTCGACACTCCTCCGTTTGCAGTCTCAGATTCGCACAAAATTTGGTGAGCATACTCAGGGTGTTTCCGAGATCAAAACAGCTTCGCTATGTGGTGCCGAAATCGCGATCTAAGCTCGTTTCGGCCTCCGAACGCACTATCGCAGTGCTTGTGCAGGCTATTTCGTCCTTTTGTGCCAAAGGTATATACCAGTTTCTGTTCGCTAGTTTAAGCGTCTCGAAGTCTGCTACAGGTCTAGCAGAACTCGTCTGGGCAGTTCTGTTCAACTTTTTGAGATACAGTCAATTTTCTGCATCAAGGTATTTTAGTCACCGGCCATGGCTGAAAGCAGTGATGTATTCCGTATGTTGGCTGTTGAGGATAAGTTGGATGGTACCAACTACCCATTATGGGCTTATATGATGCGACATGTACTGGTTGCAAAAGGATTGTGGAACATTGTGCAGGGTGTTGAAAGACGTCCTGTTACACCTGTAACGACAGGTACTGCAAATACAGGTGTTGGAGCTGATGAAGATGGTGTCGAAGATGATATTCCGCAGATTCCTGTTCGTGCTGCTGTTTCTGTTGCACCTACTGCAGAGCAGATTCGTTGGGATGGCAGAGATGCCCAGGCACATGCATTGATAGCTTTGTCTGTCAAACGTGCCATTATTCCTCACATTCGCTCTTGCAGAACAGCAAAGGATGCTTGGGATACACTTACCACTTTGTACCAGGCTAGGAATGAGGCTCGTGTTGCTTACCTCCGAAAACAGTTGGAGAGTGAGCACATGAATGAAGGTGATTCGATGGACAGTTTTCTTACAAAGATCAAAGACCTGAAGGAACAATTGATTTCTGCTGATGAGGTTATACCAGATAGCTCACTTGTGCAGACCGTTCTGAATGGCCTTCCTGATTCATATCAGAGTTTTGCCTCTACTCTTCGATTGATGATGAAAGGCAATCCGAATGCCTTGTCATTTGAGGAATTAGTCTCTGTTCTGTTGCAGGAAGATCAGTCCAGGCAGAACAGGTCCATTATGCGTGTTGCAGATCAAGCTTTCCTGGCTAGTCAGAAGGGCAAAGGAAAATGGAGCTCTTCTACTAGTAAGCAAAAATCTGCAAATGTTGCACAATCGAAGAACGAGGATAAAGATGAGAAGAAATCAGAAAAGCAGAAATTGTTCTGCAAGTACTGTAAAGGAAATGATCATATTATAAAGAACTGTCCAAAACTGGCTGCTAAAGAGGCAAAGAAGAAAGAGGCTGGAATGGTTGTTGCAGAGGCCTCAACACCAAAAACAGAGTCTGCAAATCTTGTGCAGGAAGAAGAATGGGCGTTTACTACTGTCTGCAGTTTTGACCCATCTTCTCATGATCAGTGCATGTCTGCAGTAGACTCAGATGTTTGGTACTTTGACAGTGGGGCGACCAAACATATTACCTCGCAGCGCAGTTTCTTCTCTTCAATCGAGCCTGCCCCTACAGGGAATACTGTCACATGCGCCAATAACTCCTCTTATCCTATTATGGGAGTTGGTAAGATCATTCTGACTACTGCTGATGGTATTTCTTTCACTTTGTCAGATGCTTTATTTGTGCCAGGGATCAAAAAGAATCTGTTATCAGTTTCTGCATTAGCCAAGATTGGCTTGGTTGTGAAATTCGTTGATGACAGGTGTACAGTCCATGATCTCTCAAATGGCGATGTGATTATTGCTTCTGGCATTTTATGTCGTGGGCTGTATAAGCTCATAGACTATGAAAGATCTGTGAATGATTCGGCATGTGCAGTTCATGATTCTCAGGCTATGTCAGATGCAAAGCTTTGGCATGCACGCTTTGGTCATCTGAATTTTGCTAGTTTGTTACGCCTGCAGAAATATGAAATGGTGTCCTCTTTGCCCAAACTTGAGGCACCTGGAAAACATGTTTGTGAAGGCTATATTTTGGGCAAAATGCAGCGTTCTTCCTTTCCAAAAGATGGTTCAGTTCGGGCTATGCAGAAATTGCAGCTTGTACATAGTGATGTCTGTGGTCCTATGCAGACACCCTCTTTTGGAAATTACCTTTACTTCGTGACTTTCATTGATGATTTTTCCAGGCATGCATGGGTATATCCACTCAAAGCAAAGTCCGAAGTGTTCATGTGCTTCAAACAGTTTTTGGTTTTGGCTGAAAATCTGTCAGCATGTAAAATGGGCACCCTCCGTTCTGATCGAGGGGGGGAATATATGTCTTCAGATTTTAATGCATTTCTGGCTGAACGTGGGATAAAACACCAGTGTACAGTGCCGTATACACCTCAACAGAATGGAGTTGCTGAACGAAAGAACAGGTCACTCATGGAGATGGCGAGGTGCATGGTCAAAAGTCAGGCTTTACCACATAGTTTCTGGCTTGAGGCTGTCATGTGTGCAGCATATGTACTGAACAGGTGTCCCACTAAAGCGTTGCAGTCTATCACTGCATATGAGGCTTGGCATGACCGCAAGCCATCTGTTGCTCATCTGCGTGTTTTTGGTTGTTTGGCATATGCATTAGTGCCTGAACAACATCGCAGAAAATTGGATGATAAGGCAATAAAATGTATTTTTGTTGGGTACAGTTCTGAAAGTAAAGGCTATCGTCTGTATCATCCACAAACTAAACGCATTCTGGTTAGCCGTGATGTTGTCTTTGTGGAAGATGCTATTCAGCCATTGCTTTCATGTACTAAGGAGACATCTGTTAGCTCCAAAGACATGTATGATACTTTGATGCCTCTTTTTACAGGTGGACAGGCTAACGCTGGTCCTAATGAGGCAACTTCTCAGCCTTTGCAGGTTTCATATGATGATGCAGATCATTCCATTTCTGATGCCGATTTACATGATGCACTTGTTGATGAGAGAGCTGATATTGAACAGGCAAAAACTATGCCAAAATGGCTGGTGCAGACTTTGCGTGACAGCAAATTAGATGCACCTTTGTCATATCGTACTCGTTCAGGCTCTCATAGTACCTCCTTTGCATCAGATTGCTATGCTATGGCTGCATCTAGTCTCTGTGATGAGAATGAGCCTGTTTCTTTTGATGAAGCACAAAATTCAGAAAATTGGATGGCTGCTATGCAATCTGAATATGATGCTATAATGAAGAATGGTACATGGTCTTTATGTGACTTGCCTCCTGGCAAGAAGGCCATTGGCACAAAGTGGGTATACAAGCTAAAGCGTAAACCTGATGGTACAGTTGACAGGTATAAGGCTAGGCTTGTTGCAAAGGGTTATGCGCAGGAAAGAGGCATTGATTTTGATGAGACCTTTGCACCTACATGCCGTATGACTACTGTTCGGAGCATTTGTGCACTTGCAGCCCGTCATGGTTGGAATGTACATCAGTTGGACATTAAAACAACATTTCTGAATGGTGACTTGCATGAAGAAGTGTATGTTTTTCAGCCCCGTGGCTTTGTGCAGAAAGGGCATGAAAACCAGGTGTGCAGGTTAAAGAAGGCGTTATATGGTTTAAAGCAAGCACCACGTGCTTGGTATGAGAAAATACATGCCTATCTAATTGCACATGGTTTTGAGAACAGTCCAACTGAAAGCACCTTATATGTTAAGCGTGCTAATGATGTGCTTCTGATCATTGTTGTCTATGTAGACGACATGCTGCTCACTGGTCCTCTTGAGAAGCATATTGCTGATTTCAAGGCTGATTTGCATGCCTCATTTGAGATGTCTGATTTGGGGCATTTGCATCACTATTTGGGCATTCAATTTATGCAAGTTGATGGTGGAATGGCTTTGTGTCAAACGAAATATATTGACACATTATTGCAGCGTTTTGGCCTTGAAGACTGTAAGCCTATTGCCACTCCTATGGAGACAGGTTTACGATTGAGTCTTCATGATGCTGGAGATGCATTTGATGCTGTTCTCTATCAGCAGGTTGTTGGATGCTTGATTTACTTATGCATTACTCGGCCAGATATTCAGTTTGCTATCTCAGAGATGAGCAGGTTCATGCATTGCCCAGGAGTCACACATTGGAAAGCGGTTAAGCGCATCTTTCGCTACTTGAGTGGTACTCGGCTACTTGGGTTGTTTTATCCCAAGGGGGGATCACTACCGCCAGATTTGCATGCTTTTTCTGACTCAGATTGGGTTGGTTACTATGACACGCGTGTGTCCACCAGTGGTTTTTGCTTCATGCTTGGTAGCTCATGTATATCTTGGTTGAGCAAGAAGCAGCCTACTGTGGCCACTTCCAGTTGTGAGGCTGAGTATAGGGCAGCTTTCACAGCGACTCTTGAGTGTGTGTGGCTCAGACGCCTTATGGCTGATTTGGGTGTTGGCTAGTCTTCTGCCACCACCATCTTCACTGACAGTCAGAGCGCATTGGCAGTTGCGAGGAACCCTGTGTTCCATGCTCGCACTAAGCACATTGAGGTGCATTATCACTATGTCAGGGAGAGGTTCTCTGCTGGGGAGATCAGCTTGGCATATGTGCCCACGCAGGAGAACATTGCAGACCTTTTCACGAAGGCTCTGCCTAGGGAGAAGTTTGAAGCTTTCCGCAAAGCTTTGGGCTTACTTCCTTTTGTGGAGTGATTTCCACATAGCTTGGCACTTCCTTATACATGAGTGCCAGCTCCTTGTTCACCGCATCACTCCCAGGGGGGATTTGTTGATATATTTAGGTAGTGATGTGTGTGAACACTCTAGGACCGCCGGGGCACTTTTTTCCCTCTTTAGGAGGTTTTTTTCCCCCGGCTTGTATATACGCCTATTGCCCTAATGGGCTACTTATCTTTGTACATTCTCTAGTAATACATTCAGTCTTGTGTGTTGTGCTCCAAGCTTCTTCTTCTTCCTTGTGCTGTTCGCGTGCTTCCGCAGACGTCTAACTCCAACATGCGTATCTGTGTGGATTACCAGAAACTAAATGCGGCCACGGTACCTGATCCATTTCCTCTCCCCTTTCTCGACACTATGCTTGACAGAGTGGCAGGGCATGAGATGTACTCCTTTTTGGACAACTACAGTGGTTATAACTAGGTGTGAATGGCAGAACAGGACATCCTGAAAATAGCTTTCATCAGGAATTGGGGTGTTTATGCTTGTACGGTAATGTGGTTTGGGTTAAGGAATGCTCCAAGCACATTTCAACGTTGTATGCAAGAAATCTTTTCACCCTACCTGACTACTTTTATGCAAGTATATCTGGATGACTTTTCCTTATTTGGGAAAATTGCGGCGCACCTGTATCATTTACGGTGCTGCTTTGAAAAATATCGCAAATATCGATTATGCTTGAATCCAACAAAGTCCGTTTTTGCAGTCTCTTGTGGCAAACTCCTCGGCCATATTATCTCTGAGCACGGCATACAAGTTGATCTGGATAAGGTTGCAGCTGTGTTGCAGGCACTAGTCCCTACAACACCGAAAGAAGTTATCCACTTCCTAGGTCAAATCCGGTGGCATGGTAGACATTTACGGTGGTTAGCTCATTTAGCAACACCACTTAATCGGCTAATGACTAGTACTCCACGACAGTTTGAATGGACTCCAGAATGCCAAATTGCATTTGATCGTTTAAAGGGATTATTAATGCAGGCTCCAATTTTGCAACCCCCTGATTGGGAACGCCCGTTCCATGTCTTTGTCGATGCATCAGACATCGCTATTGGAAGCGTTTTAATGCAGCAAACTGACAAGTGGTTTTGGCCTGTCTATTATGCAAGTCGCCGACCAACTCCTGCTGAAAGGAACTATTCACTGACCGAAAGAGAATATCTCGGGTTGGTATACTCTGTGAAGAAATTCTAGCATTATTTGTTGGGCCGCAAATTCACCTTCCACGTGGATCATGCCGCGTTTGTGTATCTAGTCGGACAAAAACATTTAGGTGGTCGCTTGGCGCGATGGATTCTATTATTACAGGAATTCGACTATGAAGTTATTCATCGACTCGGCACTGCACATGCCTTGGTAGACTTCCTATCTCGGTTGGATTCCGGTGAAGCTTCAGTGGGGGTTGATGACACTACACCAGCAATTTATGCTATTGATCCGGCTCGAGACGAGTCTACAGAGCCTCTTGTGCCACCTACTTACTATGATATGCTACTCACTTTTCTAACTGAAGGGTGTCTTCCTCCTCATACTCCTCCTGCTCTACGACAGAAAATTGCAGTTTATAGTCGCAGATTCCGGTTGATTGTCGGCCAGCTGTACTACCTGGATCATATTGGTGTCTTACTTTGTTGCATCCCACCACATGAAGCAGACTCGGTTATTGCTATGGCACATTCAATACCCTCGGGTGGACATTTTGCAGCCGATCTTACTCACCGGAAAATTCTGCAAAGTGGGCTTTGGTATGTGACTTAGTTTGTACAGCAGTGTGACACTTGTCAATGGTCTAGACAGCCACTACATCGGCACTTCTTTCCTCTGCAACCTGTATTACCTTTGGAACCCTTTCAGAAGTGGGGTCTTGATTTTATTGGGCCAATAACACCACCAGCGACCCTTAGCAACAATCGATATATACTGACTTGTACAGATTACGCTACCAGGTGGGCGGAAGCTTGGACCTTACGGTCCACCACAGCTGTTTTGGTGGCAAAATGCCTGATGAAGGACGTTTTTCCGCGTTATGGATTACCGTTGGAACTTGTGACAGACCAAGGCACACATTTTACCAACAATTTCATGCGAGTACTAACGCACACTTTTCAAATTCTGCATAAATTCAGTTCACCATACTATCCACGTGCTAATGGTTTGGCTGAAAGCACCAATAAGACGCTGTTGAGTATACTTCGCAAATTGATCGTGGAATCTCCAGAACGTTGGGATCAGTTACTTCCCGCAGTTTTATGGGCATACCGGACTACATACAAAGTGGCAACCGGAATGACTCCTTACAAGTTGGCTTATGGGTTGGAAGCAATAGCGCCGATGGAGATTGTAGTGCCAAGCCTACGCGTGGCCCTAACTGAGAAATTGTTGCCCGAAGACTCTTTGCCATCTCGGTTGGAAGCACTCAGAGCATTGGATGAACATCGTTGGGAAAGTTTGCTCATTCTTCAAGAAGTTCAGTTGCGGCAAGCCCGTACCCATGATCGTTTCCTCAAGACTCCAGTTTTTACGGTGGGCCAACTTGTGCTCTTTTATAATGCTAAAGCAAATCGTTCTGCTGGGAAATTTAAATTACGGTGGTTCGGTCGTTACCGGATTAGTGAGCAAGTGGGACCAGATACTTTTTGGTTGACTACCTTGACCGGAGTTCCTCTTCCCAAAGTCATCAATGGTTCCAAGCTACACCCATATTACCAATCGTTTGATCACCGTTGACATGTCTCTCATTTTTCCGCATGTCATTTATGATAGAGAGTGCTAATCTCCAAAAGAACAAGCTATCCTTGGTATTAGACCACCTCTAGACCAAGAATAACTATAGACTCCACATAATTTTGGAAATCCACTAACACATTACCAAGAAATTGATTAACTGTGAAGAAATCACTTTCTCTGAAAAGTCTGCTATAGATTAATCACTCATTGACTAATCAATCCTGTAAAGTTTTTAATAAAACTTTGCACAACTCTTTGCCTTAAGGTTGCGCACCTTCTCCAACTTAAATCTCTGCAAATGATTCAGTATACTCTGAGAAATCATACAAACAAGTTACCTATGTGTAAAACGCCTTCTCTGCAGTAGCGACTTTGACACCTGTAACTTCTTAGCTATAGTTCTCCCAATGTTGAACCCGTTTGATCAAGATCTTTTAGCCATAGATGGCTTACCTTTCAACTTAAATTTTAAACTCTCACTTGTGTAAAACTTTACACCATGCACTGAGCAATGTTCATTTCTCTGAACATGAAATCTGCGCCAGTTTTGTCGACTCTCAGAACATCATCACATATGAATGTTCCTATGCAAAATTCTCTCAGCCTGATTGCACTTAGCCTCTCAAATTCTAGCCATAGATAGATTAGCTATGGACTTAGATACGAGTAAAAGGATTTCTCAAAAGATTAAACACAGAAGGAGAATGGGAGAGAAGATCGACGCGCCATTTCTTAACTTTTCACTTATCTCTATTCTTCATACATCTGATGGATGATTTGTACAATGTACATCTACTAACTCGTCTCAACTCTCTTCTCTATGTCTCTCCTCTACATGTCCCGACTTTTTCAAAATATTTATAGTCAAATATGTACAAGCTTATGACTAATCATAAGTGTGAGTCAGCTATATCTGAACTAATGTACATATGTGTACATATCTTTGAATTTCTGAGTATGTCCTTCCTTCAAACTTCTGAATTTGTTCTCTTCTTGATTTCTTGACTTCATTTCTTCATAAACCTTCAATTGATGGTTGACATGCACCAACAGCTCCCCCTCATTCATTAATTGAGGTTCTTCTCTATCTTCTTAATTCCTGCCATATCCTTGAATCTCTGTAGCTTTGGTCCATCTAGACTTTTTGTCATCATATCTGCAAGTTGATCTTTTGTAGGAGTGTGTATGACTTCAATCTCCTTATCAATGACCTTCTCTCTCAGAAAATGATATTGTATTTCAATATGCTTAGTTCTAGCACGAAACACAGGATTAGCTGCCAAGTATAGAGAGCTCATATTATCTCCACAAATTATAGGAATACTCTGAACAACATCAAAACTCTTCATAAGTGTCTTTAGCCATATTACCTCCTTTGCAGCTTCCACCATACCTTTGTATTCTGCTTCTGTAGAAGATAAAGCAACTGTATGTTGCTTCTTAGAACACCATGAAATCAATTTGTCTCCTACATAGCACAAATATCCATGTGTTGATCTTCTATCATCCACATTACCTGCCCAATCTGCATCACTGTATATCTTCACTCTTGTATCAGAAGTAAATCCATAGTACAACCCTTCTCTGAGTGTACCCTTGAAGTACCTAAGTACTCTTTGTCCTGCAATTCAATGTTCCTTTCTAGGACAATGCATAAATTGTGAAAGCACACCAACTGCATATGACAAATCAGGCCTTGTCAATGTAGCATAAATCAAGCTACCAACCAAACTTTGATAGAGCTTCATGTCTCTGAACTCTTCTCCTCCAAATCTAGACAATTTATGGTTCACTTCCAAAGGTGTAGGTGCAACCCTGCAATCTTCCATTTTAAATTTGGTTAGCAAATTTTTAAGATACCTTTCTTGGGTCACATATACTCCATGTTGAGTATATAAAATCTCCATTCCCAAGAAGAATGACAAGTTCCCCAAATCACTGATTTTGAACTCTTTCTCCATCTGCTTCTTGATCATTTGTATTCCTTTATCATCTGTTCTTGTAAGTATTATGTCATCAACATAAATACAAACATAAATGAATCCATCTTCACTTGCTTTGACTAGCAAGCTACTATCTACCTTTGATACTTGAAATCCAAGTTCCTTCAAGAACTTTACAAGCCTATAATTCCATGCCCTTGGGGCCTGTTTTAATCCATACAAAGCTCTCTTGAGCTTACACACATAATTTGGACTCACTTGATCTTTGAACCCATCTGGTTGCTCCATGTAAACCTCATCTGAAATGTAACCATTCAAAAAAGCATTTTTAACATCTAATTGAGATAGCTTCCAACCTTTGCAAGCAGCAATTGCTATGAGAGTTCTGATAGTTGTCATCTTTGCCACAGGACTATAGGTCTCATCATAGTCCACTCCATATGTCTGTGCATACCCTTTCACAACAAGTCTAGCTTTGTACCTAGACACACTTCCATATGCAAATCTTTTTGTTTTGTAAACCCATTTACATCCAATAATTTTCTGGCTATTAGGTTTAGGAACCAGATCCCAAGTCTGATTCTCTATCAATGCATCATACTCCTCTTGCATAGCTTCTTCCCAATTTCTCTTGCCTTTGGCTTCATCATATGTAGATGGATCTTCATCTGCTTTTACCAAATAAGCATAATCTTTAGTAGTCAAGAATGAGGTGTCATAACTATACCTTGCAGGTTGCCATTTGTGCCTAGATGACCTCCTAACTTCTGTACTTTTTGAAGTCTCTAGTTCATCACATTCTGGATCAAACCTTGGCCTCTCTTCAACTTCAACCTGTACTTCATTATTCTCACTTTCATCAAGTAATTGAATCTTTGCTTTACCTTTCCTTTGATCCACTACTTCTTCAACATCTGCATGTACATTATATTTACCTGCATACCAAGTACCTTGCTCATCAAATGTAACATCCTTGGATACAAGGAATTGCTTTGTGGATGGACTCCACAACCTGTATCCCATTTGCTTATCATCATAACCAATGAATACATACTTTTCTGCCTTAGGCTCCAACTTATGTCTCAATTGAGATGGCACATATGCATATGCCAAACATCCAAATATTCTGCAATGATCCAAGGTAGGTCTCTTACCCCACCAAGCTTCATATGGTGTCATACCTTGCAAAGCTTTACAAGGCAATCGATTGACCAAATAAGTAGCTGTATTTACAGCCTCTGCCCACAAATAGTTTGGGCAATTCTTCTCTTTCATCATGGACCTTGCAAACTCAACAAGAGTCCTATTTCTTCTTTCTGCTACCCCATTTTGTTGAGGGGAGTACCTGCAAGTAACTTCTCTCTTTATACCTGCATTCCACAAGTAATCATTGAATTCATTTGAAAAATACTCTCCCCCTCCATCTGACCTTAGTCTCTTCAATTTTTGACCTGTAATCCTTTCTGCATATGCATGATAGTGTTTAAATGTATTAAACACTTTTGATTTTTCTTTAATCACATAAATTGTGATCCATCTGGTAGCATCATCAACATATATGACATAATATCTTGAACCATTTATACTAAAGTCCTTTGAAGGACCCCACACATCTGTATGCACCAATTCAAGTCTTTCTGAATATATAAACGCATGCTTGGAATAGGATTGCTTATGAGCCTTACCTAATTGACATGCCTCACATCTGTATATCATGTGTTGACCTGCAATGTTAGGCAACCCAAGCACTGAATCATTATTAATCATGTCTTTGATACCTCTTTCATTGAAGTGTCCAAGTCTTTTATGCCAAAGATCCAATTCAGACACCTTCTGCTCTCCATATGTGAACATAGCATGTCCAACATTTCCTTGTACCTTCAATGTGAAGAGCCTTCCTTCTTTCTTTCCTGTAACAACCTTTTTATACCCTTGACTAGGGTCTTCAACATAGACTCCATCATTGGTGAACCTTACCTCATATCCTTTTTCCACAATTTGACCTACAGTGATCAAATTCTTTGGAATTGTGGGAACATAAAGAACCTTACTCAGAAGAGTGCTCCCATCTTTAGCTTTGACTGAACCAATTGACTTTACCTTATGCTTTGTAGTATCACCTATCTGAACTGTATGGTTAATTGCATTATGATCTAGATCAGTCATCAAAGCAATATTTCCACTTAAATGATTACTACATCCTGAATCAATGTAGAACACTCTCATGTCCTCATGTGAGGTTTCATATGTTGCATTCATAATGAGAGTTGAATCCTCCTTTTGATCTGATGCATAGTTGTAGTAGGTGTTATTATAGGATTGATTTTGGAAGCTTCTTCCTCCACCTCTTCCAAAAGAATTCCTACCACCTCTACCTCTGAAGTTTCCTCTCTGAAATCTACCACCTCTTGCTCTTTGATTAAAGTTCTGATAATTACCATTGTTCTGATTATTGTGCCAACAATCATGAGATAGATGATTGGTCTTACCACATATCCAACAAGCTCTTGCATTATCTTTATTGTTTCTGCCTCTTCCTCTACTTCTGCCATTTCCTTTTCCTCTTATGAAATTTGCTTGGTTTGAATTACCTTCTTCTTCACCTGATTGTTGCTTTCCTTTGTTAGCTTTCTTCTTGTCATTAGAGTACATTGCATGACCTGCACTCTTATCAACATCTCCTTTGATATCATTCTCAAAAGTTAGCATATGACCTAACAATTGATTCAAATCAGGAGTGAAGTGATCTAATGAAAGTTCTGTAGACAAAATAAAAGGCTTCCACTTCTCATCTCCTCTTAGCCCTGTGAGAATTTGTCTTACCAATTTATCTTCTTCAATATCTTCATCCACTGCACCTAAAGAGTCTGCAATGTCCTTCATCTTTGTCACATAATCAGAGATTGATTGTGAGGCCTTTTTCTTGAAAGTAGTAAATTCTGCCCATAGTGAAGCCTTCCTTGATTTGGTTGTGTTTTGGAAATGCTCTTCCAAAGAATTCCAAATGTCACATGCACTTTCAAGTCCTCTAATGTAAGGAAGCAAATAGTCATTGACTGCCATGTAGATTATGCTCCTTGCTTGAGCATCCTTCTTCATCCAATTCTTCATGTCTGCAAGCTCCTCTCTAGTTGGAACACTAGAGTCTCTAAATTCTGGCTTTTCTTCCTCTCCTGTGATGTATCCCATCAGATCTTTGCTCATAAGATGAGCTTCCATCCTCATAGACCAAGCTGGATAGTTCTCTCTATCCAACTTTTCAATTTGGAGACTATCTCCCATCCTTGCTTCACCTGTAGTCTCAAAGCTTTTAGCCTTTACAAGAAATAAATGTACCTTAACTTCAAATGTTGTTTCTTCTGATCCTTTTGATAATCTTTGCGTGTCTCCCTTCAATCTTTCTTTACTTTTTATCCTTCTGAACCTTCGAGATGTAGAATTTGTATATCTGCAGCAGTCGGAGTCTTCCTTTCCTTAATTTTGACACAACTTGCTCTGATACCACTGATGGAGAGTGTTAATCTCCAAAAGAACAAGCTATCCTTGGTATTAGACCACCTCTAGACCAAGAATAACTATAGACTCCACATAATTTTGGAAATCCACTAACACATTACCAAGAAATTGATTAACTGTGAAGAAATCACTTTCTCTGAAAAGTCTGCTACAGATTAATCACTCATTGACTAATCAATCCTGTAAAGTTTTTAATAAAACTTTTCACAACTCTTCGCCTTAAGGTTGCGCACCTTCTCCAACTTAAATCTCTGCAATTGATTCAGTATACTCTGAGAAATCATACAAACAAGTTACCTATGTGTAAAACGCCTTCTCTGCAGTAGCGACTTTGACACCTGTAACTTCTTAGCTATAGTTCTCCCAATGTCGAATGCGTTTGATCAAGATCTTTTAGCCATAGATGGCTTACCTTTCAACTTAAAATTTAAACTCTCACTTGTGTAAAACTTTACACCATGCACTGAGCAATGTTCATTTCTCTGAACATGAAATCTGCGCCAGTTTTGTCGACTCTCAGAACATCATCACATATGAATGTTCCTATGCAAAATTCTCTCAGCCTGATTGCACTTAGCCTCTCAAATTCTAGCCATAGATAGATTAGCTATGGACTTAGATACATGTAAAAGGATTTCTCAAAAGATTAAACACAGAAGGAGAATGGGAGAGAAGATCGACGTGCCATTTCTTAACTTTTCACTTATCTCTATTCTTCATACATCTGATGGATGATTTGTACAATGTACATCTACTAACTCGTCTCAACTCTCTTCTCTATGTCTCTCCTCTACATGTCCCGACTTTTTCAAAATATTTATAGTCAAATATGTACAAGCTTATGACTAATCATAAGTGTGAGTCAGCTATATCTGAACTAATGTACATATGTGTACATATCTTTGAATTTCCGAGTATGTCCTTCCTTCAAACTTCTGAATTTGTTCTCTTCTTGATTTCTTGACTTCATTTCTTCATAAACCTTCAATTGATTATTGACATGCACCAACAATTTATTTCTGTTTAGTTCCACATTTTGGTTGAATATAGACCGTAACTTTCCTCGTTTTGATATCTAACTATGATTAATGGCCGCCCTGTGTTACTGTTTATGTCCAAGCATGCACGTCGTAATTATGGAGGTTATCCTTTCAATACCGCGCGATGATTAGGGTTTTCGATCGCCTCACGTTGTCGTGTGTCTACTTAATCTTAATTCTTTCACGGTTAATCGCTATTGTGTCTGAGTGTTCTGTGCTCTGTGTGGTCTATGTTCTCTGTGTTCTTGTACTTTCGCGTGCATGCCATGGAACCACTAGCCAACGTTGCTACCTTCCGTGAAGGACTCACCCCTGAAGTGAGTGAGTTTCTGCGTATCCGAGGCCTTTTGAACTTCACTGAACTGCCTTGGCATTCAGTGGAGTGTCACCCATTTTATGCACAGATTATTGCTGCTATCGTTGCCACACCTGCTACGGAGCAGAGTTGGCCTATTCTTTGCTTACCAACACGCGTAGTGATCACTTTGGCCTCGTTTGCTGAAGCATTTTGTCTTCCCATGGAAGGCTTGGAGAATGGTCCTCTCCTTCCTATCGCTACCATGACTGCATTATTTCCATGGCACTCATCTAATGAGTACGCCATTCTGTGTCGCCCTGATCCTAAACGTACCGCATTACAATTCTTAATTGCGATCTTGAATTTGCAGAAACGTACCTATGGGATTTCACGTCCCTTTTATTCGATGATTGATATGGCTTCTCGTGAGCCTATCAATTTTGCCTCTTATTATTTCCGGTGCATTCACCGTGAATGTGTTACGGTTATTAAGCATGTTAATAAGGGTGATCTTCCACGATCACGTCTTCCCCATATCCTCACGTTTCTCTTTCGAGCCATTCAAGCCGCACAACCTCCGCCCAATGCTCCCTTCTTATTACGTGAAGAATCCACTCGGATGCTTGAAGATGAAGAGGATGAGGATGAAGATCTGTTCCAACTTCTTCATCGGAAACGCTCCCGTATAAGTCCGTCTGAGAGCTAGGTGCAAGGATCTAATGTCGCCCATGAAGAAGAAGTCTTCCACGACACCGCCACTTCTATCCATATTGATTCTTCCACCCAGTCTTCTCCAATCCAGCAGCAAGAACAAAGTGCATCCACCACCGAATCTAAAGAAATTTCTTCCAACGAGGATTCTCAGCTGCAAACCCACGAGGATGTGCAAGCCATTGTTACTGAGGTTGTCAATGAGGTGATTTCTTTGGTTGATGCTGTCATTGACCAAACTGAACTGACCACGCAGCGGACTACCGGAATTGTGCTGGTGCCCAACATGACTATTGTTGTGCCAGTTGCCCCAGTCCAGCCTATTGTTCCCGACGTTGTCGGAAAGTTTTCAACTTTCCAGTTAATGACAGAGAAAATGAAAACAACTTTATTGGTGATCTCAAACCTTTTATATCACTGTTAAACAATTGTGTTGATTGGAATTCACTACTTTGAAAGTGTTTGCAGGAACAAGAAATGATAAAGAATACAAGTTCATATTCGGGTTTACTCTAATTTCATATTTAATGAGTTGTTCTATTTATACATGCAAGAAACATGGGTATGTAACCCTAGGGTTTCATAAGTTTATATAAGTTAAGTCAGTAGGATTAATCCAAAGGATCTTAAATGATTCCATTGGGTTAATGTTAAGGGTTTAGATGATTTATCATGGGTTAGAGATAGGGTTTAGAAGGGTTTTAAAGGGTTTTCATGTGTTTCTGATAGGTTTAAGTAGGTTTTCTAGGGTTTCAGAATGTTTTAAAGGTTAAAACAATTAATATTTAATGAAATTTATCTATATCTAAACATTGGTTCAATAATAAAAATTAAAATATGGTTTAATTAATTATTTAATCATGTATGTGTAATTAAATCCTAAGGTTTGATTTAATTAAAACTTAAACTAAGGTTAATTTAAATGATTTATTTAATTAAGAAAATTAAGGTAATAGAATAAAAATAATAATTGAAGTGGATAATTAATGAGCGGTGTATGTGAGTGCTGTTTAAAGTGTGGTGTGGGTTGAGTGTGTAAATAAAGTGGTTAAAGTAGTAGGTTGAAAGTGTGGTAGTTGTGAGTGTAAGTTAAAAGAGTGGTTTAAATAGATTATGCATTTAAAGTAGTTAAAGGGAATGAAAAGAGTGGTCAAAGTATGGTGGATAAATATGGGTTAAAGGATGGATGAGAATTAAAGTAGGAAACCAAAAAAAGTGGTATAGAGAGGATCTGTGTATGTATATATATGAGTATGTTGTGTTATTTTCTCTAATGTTCTTTTTCAGATTTGATTTATGAAGAATTGCAGCCTCTTGGTGAACTGAAGATTTGATTTATGAAGAATTACAGCCTCTTGGTGAACTGAAGCTATTGGCGAACTGGAGATACACATGTGACCTGAAGTTTGAAAAGCAGAGATTGTCCTTAGTTTGAAACTTTTATTAGCTTGTATAGGCTATCTTGTAGACTGTCATTTTTAAACATCATCCTTGAGGTTGTATAGGACTTTGGTTATTAATTTAGTATCATCTTTTATGTCTAAAGAAAATTCTTCTAGTAACACCTTTCTACCTTCATCAACTTTTGAATTGTTGTTTCCAAAATCAATAGAAGATAAAGAATCAATAAAAGCAGTCATAGTAGAAGAATCTTTGCACGATCTTAGAACAACTATAACTTTCCTTTCTACTGTTCCTCCTAGTGTTAGTGAAGAAAATTTTCCTCCAACTGTAGATAGAAACGTAGAAACTATCCAAGAAGAAACAAACGAAACTATAAAAGATCATATAGTTAGTGAAAAGATTATCCTACCTTCGTATTTTGATGCAGTTGAACTTTATAGGAACGCTTCACCTTACGGACCTTACGAAAAGTTATACTTGTACCTGAGTTTGCTACAGACACCCCGTGTGTGCCGAACGATTTAGGCGGATGACTTGATCCACCATCCGAGCATCTCTCACGACCCGACATTGGTGAACCCGACGTGAACCATCGACGTGCGACTCAGACGGATATTTTCAGTTTGCATTGCATATACATCATACGATTCTACATTGGTGCAGCTGCATCTTCATCCCTGGAAGCTGTGGCATGCTCATAAACTTGCAATCTTCTTGGTGTCGAGGGTTGGTCTGGTGACTTGATCGCCTCCACGAAGATTGGCAAATAGGAGAACCTCGTCGCGCCACCCCTTTCATCAACAATTGAAGAACACAACGTTCGCACCCATTTTAGCAAACTATGTATTTAGGTTTTGATTCAAATCAATAAATGTATTGAATTTCACAAAAAGCACTTTTTGAGCCTCATCTTCGAGCAGTTGGTATAATTTCTTTACTCTTACATTCTTGCATACATAATTGTATTTAAGGTTAAATTATTGGTCTAGGTTGAAGGCAACTGTGCGTTAATCATAGCTTTACTTGAAGCATATTGGCATAGTATAAACTTAACAAACTGGACTCTAACGGAATTTCAGAATTAGTAGTTGAACATAAGGAAAGAGTAACAAAAGAAGTTCAGGATATAGTTAGAATTGTTCAAGCTAGGTCAAAACAAACTTCAAAAATGGACGAGCTATTTCAAACTATGATGCACGAGACGCAAGGACAAAAAGTAGTTGAAACATTATTAAAGGATAAAGGGAAATTTACTGGTATGAATGTTACAAATTATTTAGACACGTTTGAGGAATTAGCTAAGTTACACGGTTTACCTAAAACAAAGTGGAAATCCTATCTTGGACGTCTGGCCATAGGTACTGTAAAAGCTATTATGGATATACATGACAATAAGGAATGGGATGAGTTTAGAAAAGAGCTGCATAAGGAATTCTACTTAGAAGACTACAGTCAACATAGTAGAGAAGGATTTATGAAATGGATTAGTTCACCTAAGCCTCACATTTCTTTAACTCAACTCCATGGCGAATTTATGAAAAGATTCTCTCAATTACCTGAACAAGATAGAGTTGCCCTTACCCCAGATATCATTTTATATTTCCTTAAAATCTTGACTCCAGATATAAGGGTAGAGGTTGAGCGTAGGCTTGAAGAACCGGGAAAGAAATATGGGCTTACAGATGACTGGGGTGTAATGAAAACTGTAGTTGAGGCGGTTGCTCACATGATCCAACGTAAAACACTCCTTTATGAATCGATGTCTCAACCATCTTCCAGTTTTCCTCCGATTCAAGCAAGTAGGGATACACATATAGATTCAAAAGCTGAGCCTACAACATCCACATCTAGAGTACCAACCGAGTTACAATTTGAGATTTTGTTTAACAAGTTGGACAATATGATGCATATGCACGAGAATATGTCTAAAGAGGTAGCGGCTTTGCAGAATGTGGTGTATGCTTTAAACCTTCAAGATAAACCTGCAATGCAAGCTCATCCGACTATTTATCCTCAAACCGTAAATGCTCCAAATCCACCATTAGTAGCTCCGAATCATCCATTAGTACCTCCTAATCCATTTTTTATACCTCCTAATCCTCCAGTTGTACCCCAACCAATTCCTCAACCGATTCCTCAAGCATTTAACCAAAGAAATTTCAATGAAAGGAGAAATGCCAATGTGAGGAGATGTATCTGGTGTGATGCCACAGATCATTTGACTTACACATGTGAAGCATTGAAAGATGCGAAAGAGAAAAGACTTGTAATTGATATTGACAAGCGATTGTGCGACTATAGAACACATTTACCCTTAGCTGCCAATTGGGGAAAGGGAGGGATGCAGAAGCTGTATGAAAACCTTTCTGAGTCTTCGAAATCTGCTTCTGCTGTTAAACTAGAATATGTTGATAGTGACTCTGATTCTGAACAAACAAGGGAAACGAGGAACTACTCAATTGAAGCTTTGATAAAGGCGAGAGATGATATTATGCAGAAAACTGCGTGGAACTCTCCTGTCGATCAATTCTCGATATATTCACATATTGCGAATGTTGAAGAGAAAAGAAAGAGGGATGATGAGCAAGATACAAATGATTCAGGTAGACGAATGACTAGAAGTAAGATGAGAGATGAGCCGAAGCCTAAGAAAGTTCAGTTTGAACAAGGCGAAAGTTCTAAAACAAATGAGGAGCGAAGAAAAGAAATTAGGGAGGGTAAACAACCTGTGTTTAGTGAGCCAATTCAAACATCAGACAAAGTAGAGCAAATTCCTAGAACTGAAACAAAACCTGAAGAGAAACCAGAAAAGAAACCAAAACGAGTACCGAAAGCTATTCTTATTTCTGAACCTGAACAAAAAGTTGATTCGAAAGAAATATTGTATGACATTTTATTAAAAAGTGCAGTAACAATGACTTTAGAACAAATCTTCTCAATAGCAAAAATTGAATTTAAGGAAAATTTTATTAAACTAATTAAAAGGAAGAGATTCCCTCTGTCACAAGAGGTAGAGATGCAAGATGTTGCCGATGTAACTCACTTGATTCATGAATCTCTTTCTTTAGACTCAGAAGATGAAGAAGATAATACCTGTAATGTGAACAAAAATTTCTTAGGACCGATTGTACCAGATGACGAAACAAAAAACTCAGAGAGTGATTTTAGAAAAAGTTTTTGGGCGAGAGGCACACCGGAGATTAAAGTTAACTTAGGAGATCAGAAGAGCTCATATTCTGCTTTAGCCCTAATTGACTCTGGGTCTGAGATCAATGTGATTTCGAAAGGATTATATGATAAGTTTAAATGGCCTATTGATAAAAATCACGGCTGGATAATGCGAACCGCGGACAATGGTTGTGGATCACTCCTAGGAGCATGTGCCAACATACCTCTAATGATAGGTGGAATTTCTGAGACATTCCACTTTTTCATTCAGGACAACTGCTCTTATGAAATTATATTAGGTCAACCATTTATATGTGAAGCCAGAATGGAGACTAAAGTAATAGATGACGGCTCAGCATACGCAAGAATTAGATCTAAAGATGATCTACAATCGCTCCAAGTTATGATAGTCAGCCCAAACCATGTACCAAATAGGGAGCAAATTAGGAAGATGCCCATCCGTTCTCATGAAAAGATACGTGAAGATCATATGCCTCTTCGTGAGTTTGGAACTTATTATGATCAAAATTTTACCTAGATGCCACTGTCGAGCGAGACAACGGTGGTTCTTGGTTTGATATCTCGCACCCATCTGTAGATACTTTAGATAGTTTTTCTTTATATTTCCCTTCATCATATTTGCAATTCAGTCATTATAAACAAATTCCTAAAAAAATTATAAAACATTATGAAAAAGTTTATAAAGAGAAAGGATTCATTTCATCTGATGAACACATTGAAACCGTAATTGAAACTTTATCTTCAAACTCATTGATTGAAGAACTTCAAAATATTTTGCATGAAAAAGAAAATTTTAGATTTGTACTTTTAAATTCTATTGAAGAATATGATTTGATTACTAAATTTTTCATGAGTAATGAAAAGGAAGCAAAAGTAAATACAAAATACAAAACCGTTGATAAAAAAATTAAACCGATTGCCCAATCATTACCACGAGAGAGTGAAGAGAAGTTTAGGAAAGTTACCAATGATCCTTATTTAAGAGAGCGCACAAATATAGGTCATACTTTCACAGAAGAAACTTTAAAGCTAATCAAGATAGGAAATGATGAAAATTTTTTGTTACCCGAGGAACGTGAACTATTTCAAAGAGTGATTAGAAAGCATGGAAAGGCATTTTCTTTATATTCCCATGAGATAGGTTGTGCAGACCCAAAAATTGTACCACCAATGATCATCTTTACAGTGCCTCACATTCCATGGAATCTTCGACCCATACCTGTTCCAAAAGCCCATTTACCAGAGTTAATGCGGCTTCTTAAGGAAAAGATTCACATGCGAATTTTAGAGCCATCGTCTGCACCCTACTCAAATAGGTGGTTTACTGTTCCAAAGAAAAATGGCAAGTTACGGTTCATTCAAGATTTACAACCTGTTAACAAGGTTACTATTAGGAATGTAGGTACTGGGCCCATTGTAGGAGAATTCGCTGAAGCCTTCGCTCGTCATGCCATTTACTCAATGGGAGACTTGTATTCTGGCTACGATCAATTTCAGCTTGCTATTGAAAGTAGAGACATTACGACCATGAAAACTCCTTTAGGCTTAGTTCGCATGTGCACTTTGCCGCAAGGAGCTACTAATTCAGTAGCGCATATGATGAATGCCATGAATTCAGTATTACATGACTTCATTCCTAATATAGCCATGCCATTTATTGATGACATTCCTATTAAAGGATGTATTGAGAATGCGAAAGATGAAACTTTAGATTCCTCTGGCTGCAGGAAGTTTGTAGTAGATCATATCTCTGACTGTGAAAGGATTTTCCAGAGATTTGAAGAGGTTGGTCTCACATTCTCCATTGAGAAATCTGTTTTTGGTGTCAATGAGGTACTTATAGTTGGGCATTTATGTGGACATTACGACGGAGGCCATATCCACCTAAAGTCGACGCTATAACCAAGATTTCTGAAACCTGTAGTAATATTAGTGAGGTAAGACGATTCCTTGGTGCTTGTGTGTTTTATGCCATCTGGATCCCACACTATGCACATGTTGCAAACTGTCTTTATGCTTTGCTAAGGAAGAATCGAAAGTTTCTTTGGACTGAAAAACACTCAAAAGCTATGAAAAAGTTAAAGAAATTACTTCTTGAAGCTCCTATTTTAAAGCGAGTAGATTATACTGATCAAAAGCCTATCATTTCAACTGTTGATACGAGCCCTATAGGAATAGGATGGGTTATTGGTCAGGACGATGAAGAGGGCAATAGGTATGCTGTGAGATTTGGAGCAAAGATTTTACACGATACGCAAAGAAAATATCCGCAAATTAAACGAGAACTATGGGGTTTAGTAACGGCATTAAAATCCGATAAAGAATATTTTATAGGTGCAAATGTAATAGTTGAGACAGATTGTCTACCTCTAATTGGAATGATTACCAACTGTTCATCACCTGACATTGCCATGCTTAGATGGATTTCATACATCAAGTTTATAAATCCTGTTTTGATACATATTGCAGGTAAATCTAATCCTCTGGCTGATATGCTTTCTCGAGCTAGATTTGATAATGAGGAAGAAACAGAATTAGAAATAAATGCAATTAATTATGATTCTAAAGCATACGCATATGAACAGTTTAATATTGAAGAATACGAAGGAGAGTGGCAGGATATTGGAAAGTATTTAAGTACTTTGGTTAGGGCACCTTCATGGTCTTTAAATAGATTTCGGGATATTAGGAAAAGAGCTTACAACTTTTTTCTGAAAGATGGTTTCATTTGGAGACATGCGAGGGGAAAAATTAGATTGCCACAACGAGTACTAGGTACTAAGGATCTTCAGTTTCAAGTCATGAAGAGTATGCATGATACTTTATGGGCAGGACATAAAGGTTTTGTAGCTACGTATGAAAAAATTAGAGAAGGATACTGGTGGCCAAGGATTTATGTTACTGTTAAAAATTATGTTACTGTTAAAAATTATGTTACTTCATGTGACGTATGTCAGATTCATTCCTCAGTCAAACATAGGGATCCGTTGCATCCTACCTATCCACCATGCATCCATTATAAATGGGTTGTAGACTTAGTTACCATGCCCAAAGGTATCAATAAGATGAGATATATAGTCTTAGCACGTGAAGATCTTACGAATCATGTAGAAGGCCGAGCTTTAAGATCTAAGACAACCTTGAATGTATGCAAATTTCTTCTTGAGGATGTTATTTCACGATTTGGTTATGTAGAAAAGGTAGTGGCTGATAGGGGAGAGTTAGATGCGCAGGAGGCTAGAGAATTCTTTGCTAGGCATGGAATTCGCTTAGCCCTTACTACTGCTTACAACCCTGAAGCTAATGGGAAGATTGAGCGAGGGCATTCTCCTATTATTAAAGCAATTTCCAAAGCTTGTAATGGAGAAATTAAGAATTGGCCAACTTATCTGCCATTTGCGTTGTGGGCCGATAGAATGACCTGCACTAGCACGACGGGGTATATGCCGGCAGAGTTGATGTATTGCCAGAAACCGATATTCCCTGTGCATACGCAAATTCTTACTTGGACTACGTTACCATGGAAAGATAATTTGACGACAGAAGATTTATTAGCTCTGCGAATCCAGCAACTAGAGCAAGGGAATGAACGTTTAGAAGAGGCTATAGTTAAACTAAAAGATTCTCAATTGAAAAACAAGAAGTATTTTGATAAATCACATAGGTTAAGGCCAAAGCCGATTTATGTTAATGATTGGGTTTTACTGTATGACAGTACGTTTGATTCTCAGTATGATGCCCGTAGGAAACTTAAAAGACGTTGGTTTGGACCTTATGTGGTAGTCCAAACCTATGATAATGGAACGTATGCCTTACGCGAATTAGATGGCACGCCTCTTAAAAACTTAATTGCTGGCAAAAGAATTAAATTATTTAAACAAAGAGATAATGAAATGTATGAAGTAATGTTTGATGATGAGCATGATTAATTATGTATGCATGAATTTCTTTAGTGTGGGTTTCTTTTGTAGGAAAACCAAGAGAAGATTTGAATATGAAATTTAATAATTTTGCGTGTCTAGCTGTTGCTGGTTGAGTTCTAACAGGAGATTGAAGATAGTACATGCAGTTTAAAATTTAAGCAATCAAAGCGATTTTGGATGAAAGGCGATGCTAAAGATGGAATCAATATAGATCAGGTGAAACAGTTCTAACCCTGATTAATGTTTTAAATTTTGTTTTTCCCTGCATTATCATAATTAGAAATGTACATTCTTCAGATAGGTTAAGAAACCTCTTAAAATTATGAAAAGTAGAATTTATACTTAAGTAGGGATGTGCTTGAAAAGAAGATAGGGATTAGAAGACCTATGGCTGTCATATGGATAGTTGAAGGAACCCTTAACTTGCAACTCCTAGTAGAAGTAGACTTGTTTTATATAGGTAAGCTTCCTTAAATCTGACCCATTTAGCTAAAGAGATCCTAGTTCCTGCTTTAGCTTACCTCTAGATCCTTTGCTCTGATTAGGGGTTAAGCCTTTCCCCTTCATCAAAAAAAAAGTTGCGAAGAAAAATTGAAAGCAGTACGTTAATGGTTGTTGCATATGAAAAGAGGAAAAATGACAAAAAGGAAAAATTATGATAAAAAAAAAATGAGATAAAAGAAAAATCAAATAAATTAGTTGTGGTCTCGAAATCACTTCTGCTTTGAAAAGCGGGCTATATAAGGCGGATGTATGCTAGAGGGGAGTTAGTTTTTTGTATCTTAATGGCAAATGGTTAGGAGATGAGGGTAGAAGGCCTATATAACATATGCTTTACTTATGAACAGAGTTAATAGAAGAGTTAGTACGAACACTATTTGAATGACTTCTATAGTCTCTTTCTAAAACCTGTTTCCAATTCATGCATTGAACGAAAAGGTTTAAATTCAAGTTTACATAATTTTATAAGTTTTCTTTGCTATTTGAAGATGTACTAATGATAGAAGCATTTTTATATATAGACAATTTTAATTTGATTCATGAATAAGTTTCAAAAGAATTTGATATTGCTTTCTATGATCTGCAGGTTGGCCCATCGAGGACGATGTGCAGGTTTGGCCGGGGCGAATGTCGGAAAGTTTTCAACTTTCCAGTTAATGACAGAGAAAATGAAAACAACTTTATTGGTGATCTCAAACCTTTTATATCACTGTTAAACAATTGTGTTGATTGGAATTCACTACTTTGAAAGTGTTTGCAGGAACAGGAAATGATAAAGAATACAAGTTCATATTCAGGTTTACTCTAATTTCATATTTAATGAGTTGTTCTATTTATACATGCAAGAAACATGGGTATGTAACCCTAGGGTTTCATCAGTTTATATAAGTTAAGTCAGTAGGATTAATCCAAAGGATCTTAAATGATTCCATTGGGTTAATGTTAAGGGTTTAGATGATTTATCATGGGTTAGAGATAGGGTTTAGAAGGGTTTTCATGTGTTTCTGATAGGTTTAAGTAGGTTTTCTAGGGTTTCAGAATGTTTTAAAGGTTAAAACAATTAATATTTAATGAAATTTATCTATATCTAAACATTGGTTCAATAATAAAAATTAAAATATGGTTTAATTAATTATTTAATCATGTATGTGTAATTAAATCCTAAGGTTTGATTTAATTAAAACTTAAACTAAGGTTAATTTAAATGATTTATTTAATTAAGAAAATTAAGGTAATAGAATAAAAATAATAATTGAAGTGGATAATTAATGAGCGGTGTATGTGAGTGCTGTTTAAAGTGTGGTGTGGGTTGAGTGTGTAAATAAAGTGGTTAAAGTAGTAGGTTGAAAGTGTGGTAGTTGTGAGTGTAAGTTAAAAGAGTGGTTTAAATAGATTATGCATTTAAAGTAGTTAAAGGGAATGAAAAGAGTGGTCAAAGTATGGTGGATAAATATGGGTTAAAGGATGGATGAGAATTAAAGTAGGAAACCAAAAAGAGTGGTATAGAGAGGATCTGTGTATGTATATATATGAGTATGTTGTGTTATTTTCTCTAATGTTCTTTTTCAGGTAGATTTTCTCCTTCTCTTTTGCTTCATTTTCCTTCATCTTCATGTCTGTGTATTCCATTGTAAAGAGAAAGTCTATCTTCCATGTGCAGAGATTAGTTGGAGAGAGAAATTAGGCACGCAGGCCAAGAGAGATGTTTTTTTTTTCTTTTTGTTTTCTTCTAAATTAATATTTTGAATTGCTCTTCCTCTTCTATCTCTGGCAGCGGCAGCCACGTAGAGCTCTGGCAGTGGGCGTCTGCATCAGAGAGACAGAGTGAGAGTCTAGAGAGATGTCGCTTGTAGCACGCAGAGAGTGGGCTCCTGGCGGCGATCGGTCAGAGTGTACAGGAGTCTGGAGAGAGCGACGCGTAGAGAGAGAAAGGCTGGAGTAGAAGTTGCTGGCGGCGTCTCTCACCCAGAGAGAGAGAGAGAGATTTCATTAATAAAAGAAATGAATTTCTTTTACTCCTCTCTCCACGGCGGCTGCAGAGCGCAGCGCCGCAGAGAGAGAGAGAGAGAGAGAGAGAGAGAGAGAGAGAGAGAGAGAGAGAGAGAGAGAGAGAGAGAGAGAGAGAGAGAGAGAGAGAGAGAGAGAGATAGAGAACGAGATAGGGACAGAGAGAGTCAGAGAGAGAGCTTCTTGGCTGCTGTGCTTCAGTGCACGTGAAGGATAGAGACACATGTCCTCTCCAAAGATCTACACGGAAATTAAAGCATGTGGAATCATTATTCATATGATATGTAGGATGTGCTGTAGGACAAATGAAGAGAGTTTTTTTTTTATTTCACTCCCTCCATGGTACCGAGCGTTGCATCAGAAAGATAGAGATAGTTTCTGGCGGCGGTCTGACAGTAATAGAGAGAGAACGGCTGAGAGAGTTAGGAGAGAGTGAAGCTGTTTGGGTTTTCTGTAGGGTTTAAGAGAGAGAACAAGAGTCAATTCGCATCATCACAGAGAATAAAAAAGTCGATGATGGCAGATATGGCAAAAATGCACAGAAAAGGTGATGAGATTGAAGAGAGGGAAAGACCAATAGAGTTCTGCTCGTCTGCACGCTGCAGCGCTTCATATAGTATGAGAGAGAGAGAGAGTGGGCAGTATACAAATGCCTACCCATCAAATTATCGCCATAGAAATTGGAAAATCAGAAGGCCAATATTCTTGATGAAAATTATTCCTATATACGTTTCCTTTCGGCATGATAGCTCCATAGATTACACAATAGATCTTTTCATATCATTTTTTGTTTATGTGATGTTGCTATTCCGCTTTGCGCCATGTACATACATATTTAATTGAATGACCCAAGTGGATAATAGTTTTCGGATGACTGTTTCCTAAGTTTTCTTATTATATTGTTGCTAGTAAGGCAACTACAAAATCGTGATGTCTTTTAGGTCCCGCTTGTATATCTTCCTTATCATTGATTATTAAAAATCATTATGTGCATATATGGTTGCAAATAAAGTATATGTGTAGATATCATGCATGCACGTGAGAGTGTGTGTATGCATGCATGTGAGAATGTGTGTATGCATGCATGTAAGAGTGTGTGTATGCATGCATGTGAGAGTGTTTGTATGCATGCATGTGAGCATGAGAAAGTGATTGCATATGTTGTTGGTGCAAATCAATCACCAATTGAAGATTTGAAGTAAAGAAGATGGATACATTCACAAGAATGAAGGACATGTACACATATGTACATTAGTTATGACATAGGTTACATATACTTATGCTTTGATAGAAGTTTGTACATAATTGCATATAAATATCTTTGGAAAATGTCGGGGCATAGAGTGTGAGAAAAGAGAAGACAATGAGAGACTATGTATGAGCATAGGAATAGAGAAATAAGTGATTGTAAAGGTTAGTAGATACATGAGAAGTGAAGAAAAGTCTCTCTCTTACTTTTCAGTTGTAGTCTTCTCCAGAAATGAAAGAAATATTGCGCCCGATCTTTTCGAGTCTGCTCCTTCTGTGGTAAATCATTTGTGAAATCCTTTTGAGGATATCTAAGTTGATAGTTGATGAGTTTGTGACAAAAATTTTAGAGTCTAATTGTAAACAGGTTAGGAGAATTATCTGTAGGAACATTCATATGTGTTGAGTGTTCACAGTCTCCTAAAACAGGCGCAATTTTCGAGTCGAAAGAAATGAGTAGTGCTCAGTGCACAGTGTAAAGTTTTACACCTGTGATAGCTCAAAATCTAAGTTGAGAGATAAGCTATCTACAGCCAAAAGGATTTGGCAAAACGGGTTCGACATTGTGAGAACCAAAGTTAATAAGTTAGGGGTGTCAAATCGACTTCTCAGAAGTACAGATTTGGACATAGGTAACTTGTGAAGTTGATTTCTCAAGTTATACTAAACCTTTTGAAGAATTTTAACTTGGAGGAGGTGCGCAATCTCTAGGCGACACTCCATACAAAATTTCATAGAAAACTTTAAAGGTTTGATAAGTCAATGAGAAGAAATTGTGCAGTAGACTTTCTGTGTTTCATCTTCTTCACAGAATTTCTCAAATTTTGATAAATTGGAGATTGGACCTCTAATTTGGTAAAGGTTTTGACTTACTCTTGATATAGAGGTGTTCTAAATTCAAGAGTAGGTTGTTCTTTTGGAGATTAACACTCTCCATCAGTGGTATCAGAGCAAGAGACATCAAAATCAAGAAAAGGAGGATCCCGACTGGTGCAGATTCAAGAATTTCAACAATTGAAGAGCTAGAAGGTGAAAGTTTGAAGGCAAAGCTTGAAGAGGAGACCATACAACATCAAGAAGGACAAAAGGAGTCTAATTCGAAGTAAAGGTACACATATTGTTCATAAAGGTTGAAGTTTTCAATACACAGGAGGACACAAGATGGGAGATTCTCTTCAGATAGAGAAATTGGATAGGGAAAACTATCCTGCATGGTCAATGAGGATGGAAGCTCATCTTATGAGCAAAGATTTAATAGCCTACATCACAGGTGAAGAGGAGAAGCCAAGTTTCAGAGATCCTAGTGTTCCAACTAGGGAAGAGTTAGCAGATTTGAAGAATTGGATGAAGAAAGATGCTCAAGCTAGGAGCATTATATATATGGCAGTCAATGATTACTTGTTGCCTCATATTCGAGGTCTTGAAAGTGCAACTGATATCTTGAATGCTTTGGAGGAGCATTTCCAGAATACTACAAAGTCAAGGAAGGCATCCTTATGGGCAGAGTTTACAACCTTCAAGAAGAAGGCCTCTCAATCTATTTCAGACTATGTAACAAGGATGAAAGACATTGCAGATGCATTAGGAGCTGTTGATGAAGACATTGAGGAGGATAAATTGGTAAGGCAAATTCTTACAGGCTTAAGAGGTGATGACAAATGGAAGCCATTCATTTTGTCTACAGAGTTATCACTTGATCATTTCACTCCTGATTTAAATCAATTGCTAGGTCATATGCTAACATTTGAGCAGGATGTTAAAGGAGATAATGACAAGAGTACAGGTCATGCAATGTACTCAAAGGACAAGAAGAAGAATAGCAAAGGAAAGCAACAAGCAAATGAAGATGAAGGCACAACTAGTCAAGCCAACTTCCTAAGAGGTAGAGGAGGTGGCAAAGATAGAGGAAGAGGCAGGAATAACAAAGATGGAGGCAAAGCCTGCTGGATTTGTGGTAAGACAAATCATTTAGCTAATGATTGTTGGCATAATACTCAGAATAATAATGGATATAATCAGAACTATAACTCTAGAGGAAGAGGAGGCAGAAATCAAAGAGGTAATTTCAGAGGTAGAGGTGGTAGGAGTTACTTTGGAAGAAATGCAGGTAGAGGATTCCAAAGTCAACAATACAACAACACCTACTATAATTATGCTTCAGACCAAAAGGAGGATTCAACATTAATAATGAATGCTACTTGTGAAAGTCAGAGTGAAGATCAAAGAGTCTTCTACATTGACTCAGGGTGTAGCAACCACCTGAGTGGTAATATATCTTTGATGACTGATTTGGAAAATAAAGTGTTTAATCATGTTGTTCAAACAGGTGACAACACAAAGCACAATGTGAAGTCAATTGGATCAGTGAAGGCCAAGGATGGTAGTACCTTATTGAGTAAGGTCTTGTATGTTCCTACAATTCCTAAGAATTTGATAAGTGTAGGACAAATTGTGGAAAAAGGTTATGAAGTAAGGTTCACTAATGATGGAGTATATGTGGAAGACCCTAGTCAAGGGTATAAACAGATTGTTTCAGGGAAGAAAGAAGGAAGACTATTTACATTGAAGATTCAAGGCAATGTTGGTCATGCTATGTTCACATATGGAGGACATAAGATCTCTGAGTTAGATCTTTGGCACAAGAGGCTTGGACATTTCAATGAAAGAGGTATTAAAGACATGATTAACAATGGTTCAGTGCTTGGTTTGCCTAATGTTGCAGGACAACATATGACATACAGATGTGAGGCATGTCAATTAGGTAAGGCTCATAAGTCTTCCTACTCCAAGCATGGTTTTATGTACTCAGAGAAGCTTGAGTTGGTACACACAGATGTGTGGGGACCATCAAAGGATTTCAGTATAAATGGGTCAAGGTATTATGTGATTTATGTTGATGATGCTACTAGATGGATCACTATTTATGTGATCAAAGATAAGTCAGAAGTGTTTAACACATTTAAACACTATCATGCATATGCAGAAAGAATTACAGGTCATAAGTTGAAGAGACTAAGGTCAGATGGAGGGGGAGAGTATTTCTCTAATGAGTTCAGTGATTATTTGTGGAATGCAGGTATAAAAAGGGAAGTTACTTGCAGGTACTCTCCTCAACAAAATGGTGTAGCAGAAAGGAGAAATAGAACACTTGTTGAGTTTGCAAGATCCATGATGAAGGAGAAAAATTGCCCTAATTATTTGTGGGCTGAGGCTGTAAATACAGCTACTTATTTGGTTAATAGATTACCATGTAAAGCCTTGCAGGGTATGACACCATATGAGGCTTGGTGGGGTAAGAGACCTACCTTGGATCATTGCAGAGTTTTTGGATGTGTGGCATATGCATATGTGCCATCACAATTAAGGCACAAGTTAGAGCCTAAAGCTGAAAAATATGTTTTCATTGGTTATGATGATAAGCAGATGGGTTATAGATTGTGGAATCCATCTACAAAACAATTCATGGTTTCTAAAGATGTGACATTTGATGAGCAGAGCACTTGGTATGCAGGTACAATTAATATCAATACAGGTAATGAAGAAGAAGTGAGCCAAAGGAAAGGTAAATCAAAGGTTCAAATATTTGATGAACAAGAGAATAATGAAGTGCAGATTGAAGTGGAAGAAATACCAAGATTTGATCCTGAATATGAAGAACCAGAAACCTCAAGAAGTGGAGAGCTTAGGAGGTCTACAAGGAACAGATGGCAACCTACAAGGTATAGCTATGATACTTCATTTTTGGCCACAAAAGATTATGCTTATATGATGAATACAGATGAAGACCCTTCTAGATATGAAGAGGCAAGAGGTAAGGAAAAATGGGAGAAAGCTATGCAGGAAGAATATGATGCATTGATGGAGAATCAAACATGGGATTTGGTTCCAAAACCAAATAGTCAGAAAATCATTGGATGCAAATGGGTTTACAAAACCAAGAGGTTTGCAGATGGAAGTGTGTCTAGATACAAAGCTAGACTTGTTGTTAAAGGGTTTGCTCAGACTTATGGTGTTGACTATGATGAGACTTATAGTCCTGTGGCAAAGATGACAACCATCAGGACACTTATAGCTATTGCTGCATGTAAAGGTTGGAAGTTATGTCAACTTGATGTGAAAAATGCTTTTCTGAATGGTTATATTTCAGATGATGTGTTCATGGAGCAACCTCAAGGGTTCAAAGATAAAAGGTATCCAGATCATGTGTGCAAGCTCAAGAGAGCTTTGTATGGCTTGAAGCAGGCCCCAAGGGCATGGAACTATAGACTTGTAAAGTTCTTGAAGGAACTTGGATTTCAAGTGTCTAAAGCAGATAGTAGCTTGCTTGTCAAAGCAAGTGATAAAGGTTTTATATACATGTGCATATATGTTGATGATATAATCCTTACAGGTACAGATGAAGAAGGAATTCAAAGATTAAAGAAACAGATGGAAAAGGAGTTCAAAATAAGTGACTTGGGAGACTTGTCATACTTCTTGGGCATGGAGATTACATATACTCAACATGGAGTATTTGTGACCCAAGAAAGGTATTTGAAGAACTTGTTAATCAAGTTTAAAATGGATGATTGCAGGGTAGCACCTACACCAATGCAGGTGAATCACAAATTGAGTAAGTTTGGAGGTGAAGAGTTCAAGGACATGAGACAATATCAGAGTTTGGTTGGTAGTCTTATCTATGCTACTTTAACTAGACCTGATTTATCATATGCAGTAGGGGTTTTGTCTCAATTCATGCATTGCCCAAGGAAAGAACATTGGATTGCAGGTCAAAGAGTGTTGAGGTACATTAAGGGTACACTCAATGAAGGTTTGTATTATGGGTTTACCTCAGATACAAATATCAAAATCTATAGTGATGCAGATTGGGCAGGTAATCCAGATGATAGAAGATCTACTTTTGGATACATGTGTTATGTGGGAGATAAACTTATCTCATGGTGTTCCAAGAAGCAACATACAGTTGCTTTGTCTTCTACAGAAGCAGAATACAAAGGCATGGTTGAAGCTGCAAAGGAAGTGATTTGGCTCAAGACCTTAATGAAGAGTCTTGACATTGTGCATGGGATACCAATTATATTTGGAGATAACATGAGTTCATTGTATTTAGCTGCTAATCCTGTTTTTCATGCCAGGACCAAACACATTGAGATACAGTATCACTTTCTAAGAGAGAAAGTGATGGACAAGGAGATTGAAGTCATACATACTTCAACAAAAGATCAGATAGCTGATATGCTTACAAAGAGCTTGGATGGACCAAAGCTACAGAAGTTTAAAGACATGGCAGGTATAAAGAAGAAAGGAGAAACCTCAATTGATGATTGAGGGGGAGCTGTTGGTGCAGATCAATCACCAATTGAAGATTTGAAGTGAAGAAGATGGATACATTCACAAGAATGAAGGACATGTACACATATGTACATTAGTTATGACATAGGTTACATATACTTATGCTTTGATAGAAGTTTGTACATAATTGCCTATAAATATCTTTGGAAAATGTCGGGGCATAGAGTGTGAGAAAAGAGAAGACAATGAGAGACTATGTATGAGCATAGGAATAGAGAAATAAGTGATTGTAAAGGTTAGTAGATACATGAGAAGTGAAGAAAAGTCTCTCTCTTACTTTTCAGTTGTAGTCTTCTCCAGAAATGAAAGAAATATTGCACCCGATCTTTTCGAGTCTGCTCCTTCTGTGGTAAATCATTTGTGAAATCCTTTTGAGGATATCTAAGTTGATAGTTGATGAGTTTGTGACAAAAATTTTAGAGTCTAATTGTAAACAGGTTAGGAGAATTATCTGTAGGAACATTCATATGTGTTGAGTGTTCACAGTCTCCTAAAACAGGCGCAGTTTTCGAGTCGAAAGAAATGAGTAGTGCTCAGTGCACAGTGTAAAGTTTTACACATGTGATAGCTCAAAATCTAAGTTGAGAGATAAGCTATCTACAGCCAAAAGGATTTGGCAAAACGGGTTCGACATTGTGAGAACCAAAGTTAATAAGTTAGGGGTGTCAAATCGACTTCTCAGAAGTACAGATTTGGACATAGGTAACTTGTGAAGTTGATTTCTCAAGTTATACTAAACCTTTTGAAGAATTTTAACTTGGAGGAGGTGCGCAATCTCTAGGCGACACTCCATACAAAATTTCATAGAAAACTTTAAAGGTTTGATAAGTCAATGAGAAGAAATTGTGCAGCAGACTTTCTGTGTTTCATCTTCTTCACAGAATTTTTCAAATTTTGATAAATTGGAGATTGGACCTCTAATTTGGTAAAGGTTTTGACTTACTCTTGATATAGAGGTGTTCTAAATTCAAGAGTAGGTTGTTCTTTTGGAGATTAACACTCTCCATCATATGTGTGCATAAGTGTGAGCATGTATGAGTGTGCATGAATGCATGTGTCTGCATGTTTATGAATGCATATGCATATGAATGTAAATAGAAGTATATGTGTGCATGAGTTAAATAGACGTGTTTTATTGTGCATAAAAACATATTAAGGTTAAGAAATGAGTGTTTTATTTTTACTAAAAGCATACTTATGTAACCAAATGTTCTTTTTCAGATTTGATTTATGAAGAATTGCAGCCTCTTGGTGAACTGAAGATTTGATTTATGAAGAATTACAGCCTCTTGGTGAACTGAAGCTATTGGCGAACTGGAGATACACATGTGACCTGAAGTTTGAAAAGCAAAGATTGTCCTTAGTTTGAAACTTTTATTAGCTTGTATAGGCTATCTTGTAGACTGTCATTTTTAAACATCATCCTTGAGGTTGTATAGGACTTTGGTTATTAATTTAGTATCATCTTTTATGTCTAAAGAAAATTCTTCTAGTAACACCTTTCTACCTTCATCAACTTTTGAATTGTTGTTTCCAAAATCAATAGAAGATAAAGAATCAATAAAAGCAGTCATAGTAGAAGAATCTTTGCACGATCTTAGAACAACTATAACTTTCGTTTCTACTGTTCCTCCTAGTGTTAGTGAAGAAAATTTTCCTCCAACTGTAGATAGAAACGTAGAAACTATCCAAGAAGAAACAAACGAAACTATAAAAGATCATATAGTTAGTGAAAAGATTATCCTACCTTCGTATTTTGATGCAGTTGAACTTTATAGGAACGCTTCACCTTACAGACCTTAGGAAAAGTTATACTTGTACCTGAGTTTGCTACAGACACCCCGCGTGTGGCGAACGATTTAGGCGGATGACTTGATCCACCATCCGAGCATCTCTCACGACCCGACAACGTACCCCCTTCTTCATCTTCTTCTCCCACCTATTCTCCACCATCTTCCCCTCATATGTTCTCTGCTTCTACATCCCAATCCCTTCCTAACATTCCGGTTCCAACCCCCATGTTTCATGAGCTTGAGTCTATGGGTCGCATGTTGATCCAATTCTCACAACAGTTACCAATGCAATTGAAGATGGCAACAGATAGTATCCGTCAAGACTTACAGCACAAAGTGGATGTCTTAGAGGCCGACATTGTGCCATTGCAAGAAGAAACTAATGCGGTGAAAGCAAAAAATCATGCCCTACAATTACAGATTCAACAACTTCAAGCACAGATTGCAGAGCAAGATTCTTTGATTGCCCAAAGAGATGCAGCGTTGGCTGAATTAAAAGTCAAGGATGATTTGTTAACTGCTCGTGATGCAGAAATCCAACAACTCACTCAGTTGGTACAAGATAAGGAGGATGCTAGAATCGCTCTGGACAACCTTTTGGAAGAAACGCTGTCGGAAAGATTTCAACCTTTCCATTGATGACCAGAGAAAATGAAAACAACTTTATTGGTGATCTCAAACCTTTTATATCATTGTTAATCAATTGTGTGGATTGGAATTAACTACTTTTGAAGTGTTCGCAGGTTCAAGTGGAGGAAGAAAACAAAAGTTCGAACTACGGTTTAACCTAAACTGCTTAAATAATGTGTGTTTAGGCCATAGAAACATTGATTTATGGGTTTAAGATCCTAGGTTTATGTTTAATCTTGTGCATTTAAGATAGGAGCATTAATTCTTGGTTAATGTTAGGGTTTAACTAGGTATTCAATTGATTTTCAAAGGGTTCTAATGGGGTTCTTATGGGTTTTAAGTAGGTTTTCTAGGATTTTAGTATGTTTCAAGGGTTAAAATAACTACTATTTAATGAAATTAATCTATAATTAAGCATTGGTTAACTTGTAAAACTAAATTATGATTTAATTAGTTACCTTAATAGTGTGTTTACATTTTAATATTAAGGTTCTAATTAATTAAACTCTTACACTAAACTTAAATTAAATGATTTATTTAAAATAAGAAAGAAGCTAATTAAATTATAAATGATAAATGAAATGGATAAATATCTAGTGGTGTGTATGAGTACTAGGAAAAAGAATGGTTTATAGAAGATGTGTAACTAAAGGGATTTAAGGAGTGGTTTGAATAAAAGATGCAATTAAAGGAGGTTAAAGTGAAACTTTAAATGAATGGTAAAGATGAAAGTGGGTAAAAGAATGGAGCAAGTGAGTTATGTGAGAAAAGTTAATTTAAAGTGTGGTGAATAAATGTGGACAAAAGTGTAGATATAGGATAAAGTAAAATTTAAAAGAGTGATAGGCACAGATTTTTGTGTGTATATATATGTCTATGTTTATTACAAGTTTTCTAATGATTTTTTTTCAAGTAGATTTTATCTTCCTCTTTTGCTTCGTTTTCCTTCACCTCCATTATACGTGCATCTGCTCCGAGAGAGAAAGAGCGAGAGAGAGAGTGGCGACGCTGTAGGCTGTAGTGTGCATGCAAGTCACGACAGAGAGAAGCTAGAGAGAGAACGATTCTGTTCTGGCATAGGGCTCAAACCATGCGCAGAGCGCAGAGAGAGATGGTCTGTACGCGCGTGAGAGAGAAAGAGAGGGAGAGAAAAGGCATACTGTTTTATATACACACTATGTGCACCTACGCTGGCCCGCACCGTTATCTATACATATTTCCCTGCGAAAACTGTAATGTATCTGCCAAAGCTTCTTGAAATAAGCATGAGCGTAATGATATTCCTATATCTTCAACTCCAGAGACGCAGAAGGATCCATGTTCCATCTAATCTGGACAGGACCGAGGCGTTATGTACAATCTGTAAAAAACTCTATACATGGTTCTCTTGCCACAGATAACATCAGCACGTATCTGGGTATGCGCATCATGTTTGGATGACCTGTATCTTCTTTGAGCTTTTTCGTAAGTGCCTGGGAGTTTCTCCTGTTATGTTGGCATAGAGAAATACTTCGGAGAGCGCCCTCGTTGTGCAGGTCCATAGCACACAATGGTACAACGTTCGGAGGAAAAGGCCAATCCCGTTGTACTTTTGGAATGCACATAGAGTCACATAGAAAAGGTCAGAGGTATTTCCAGAGCTCTCACTTCGTAAGGTGACGGTTGGAATAAGAGCATGAAGGCAAAAGCAGGAGGGACCTCGTCCACGCTTCTGTTGACGCTTTGTATCACAAGCTTTTGTATCGGCATGATTTAGGAGTATGATGCGCGATTCATGAGGAGAAAATGTCACATTTGCTTACGGGGTGCATTCTTCACATGGAATGGAGGTACATGTATCATTTCGAGCGGAGAGGAGAGCTTTCAAGCACCAATCATTGAAAGCACTCAAAAGCACATCAAGGAGGAGTAGGAATAGCAGCAAGAGAAATGTCTGTGATGTTTGCCGTCGGTAGCTGTCTTTTGAATTTTGACGTCAGTAGAACCTATCTGTGAACATAGTTCGTAAAAGGCTATGTTCAGCGGTCTCTGCTTATTCTTACCAGACAAAACTAGCCTCGGCATCTTTCTTCTCCGTCTACTCATGCATTTGGCACTCTAGAGATCGAGGCTCACCATAATCGCATGATACCCTTTTGACATTCCTCGAGTATTTCTATCTAACGACTATTACATGCACACTGTGGGTACAAGCTCACAGATTCTTTCTGGTTTCATCTTGCATAAACAGCCAGAAACACACACACGCATACACACACAATCTGACACGAGAGAGAGAGAGATGTGTCGCTAGGTATTCTGTCCATAGAAAGAGAGACAGAGAGAAAGAAACAACGATAGAGAGAAAAGAGAGACATAATGATATGTTTGATTTTTTTAAAGTTATTTTATTTATTGATAATTTATTTTATCTGTACATAGATATATGTGCATAAGTATACATATGTATGTGCACATAATGAAAAGCATGAGTAGGGTATGTATTCATATAAATGAAAAAGCATATGTATAAATACGTGAGAATATGTAAATGCATTAGTATGCACGAACATGAATGTTAATATGCTTAAAAGAGTTTGTTGGGATATATATTAGCATAGTTAAGAATGTGAAGGCATATTAATAATAAATGCATTAGGAAATGTAAGAGTGGATGCATTATTATGCATGATAACTTATTAGTAGGTATATATCTAAATATGTGACAAGAATAAGTATGTGATTATGATGAGTATGTGAAGGTCTTAATGTATGCATGAACATATGCATGTGCATGATAAAGTATCATTTTTATGTTCTTAATGATTTTGTTATATTACTAATAGCTAATGATTTTTTTTCAGATTTGATTTATGAAGAATTGCAGCCTCTTGGTGAACTGAAGATTTGATTTATGAAGAATTACAGCCTCTTGGTGAACTGAAGCTATTGGCGAACTGGAGATACACATGTGACCTGAAGTTTGAAAAGCAGAGATTGTCCTTAGTTTGAAACTTTTATTAGCTTGTATAGGCTATCTTTTAGACTGTCATTTTTAAACATCATCCTTGAGGTTGTATAGGACTTTGGTTATTAATTTAGTATCATCTTTTATGTCTAAAGAAAATTCTTCTAGTAACACCTTTCTACCTTCATCAACTTTTGAATTGTTGTTTCCAAAACCAATAGAAGATAAAGAATCAATAAAAGCAGTCATAGTAGAAGAATCTTTGCACGATCTTAGAACAACTATAACTTTCCTTTCTACTGTTCCTCCTAGTGTTAGTGAAGAAAATGTTCCTCCAACTATAGATAGAAACATAGAAACTATCCAAGAAGAAACAAACGAAACTATAAAAGATCAAATAGTTAGTGAAAAGATTATCCTACCTTCGTATTTTGATGCAGTTGAACTTTATAGGAACGCTTCACCTTACGGACCTTAGGAAAAGTTATACTTGTACCTGAGTTTGCTACAGACACCCCCCGTGTGCCGAACGATTTAGGCGGATGACTTGATCCACCATCCGAGCATCTCTCACGACCCGACATTGGTGAACCCGATGTGAAAATCGGCTTGCGACTTAGACAGGTATTATCAGTTTGCATTGCATATACATTCATACGATTTTACATCAGTGCAGCTGCGTCTTCATCCCTGGAAGCTGTGGCAATTACGTGAGCTTGCAATCTTCTTGGTGTCGAGGGCTGGTCTGGTGACCTGAGCGCCTCCACGAAGATTGGCAAGTAGGAGAACCTCGTCTCGCCACCCCTTTCATCAACAATTGAAGCACAAAACGTTTGCACCCATTTTTAGCAAACTATGTATTTAGGTTTTGATTCAAATCAATAAATGTATTGAATTTCACAGAAAGCACTGTTTTGAGCCTCATCTTCGAGCAGTTGGTATAATTTCTTTACCCTTACATTCTTGGGTGCAAAATTTTATTATTGGTATAGGTTAAAGGCAATTGTTTGTTAATCATAGGTTAAGCGTTAATCATAGCTTTACTTGAAGCATATTGGCATAGTATAAACTTAACAAACTGGACTCTAACGGAATTTCAGAATTAGTAGCTGAACATAAGGAAAGAGTAACAAAAGAAGTGCAGGAGATAGTTAGAATTGTTCAAGCTAGGTCAAAACAAACTTCAAAAATGGACGAGCTATTTCAAACTATGATGCACGAGACGCAAGGACAAAAAGTAGTTGAAACGTTATTAAAGGATAAAGGGAAATTTACTGGTATGAATGTTACAAATTATTTAGACACGTTTGAGGAATTAGCTAAGTTACACGGTTTACCTGAAACAAAGTGGAAATCCTATCTTGGACGTCTGGCCATAGGTACTGTAAAAGCTATTATGGATATACATGACAATAAGGAATGGGATGAGTTTAGAAAAGAGCTGCATAAGGAATTCTACTTAGAAGACTACAGTCAACATAGTAGAGAAGGATTTATGAAATGGATTATTTCACCTAAGCCTCACATTTCGTTAACTCAACTCCATAGTGAATTTATGAAAAGATTCTCTCAATTACCTGAACAGGATAGAGGTGCCCTTACCCCAGATATCATTTTATATTTCCTTAAAATCTTTACTCCAGATATAAGGGTAGAGGTTGAGCGTAGGCTTGAAGAACCGGGAAAGAAATATGGGCTTACAGATGACTGGGGTGTAGTGAAAACTGTAGTTGAGGCGGTTGCTCACATGATCCAACGTAAAACACTCCTTTATGAATCGATGTCTCAACCATCTTCCAGTTTCCCTCCGATTCAGGCAACTAGGGATACACATATAGATTCAAAAGCTGAGCCTACAACATCCACATCTAGAGTGCCAACCGAGTTACAATTTGAGATTTTGTTTAACAAGTTGGACAATATGATGCATATGCACGAGAATATGTCTAAAGAGGTAGCGGCTTTGCAGAATGTGGTGTATGCTTTAAACCTTCAAGATAAACCTGCAATGCAAGCTCATCCGACTATTTATCCTCAACCAGTAAATGCTCCAAATCCACCATTAGTAGCTCCCAATCATCCATTTGTACCTCCTAATCCACCTTTTATACCTCCTAATCCTCCAGTTGTACCCCAACCAATTCCTCAACCGATTCCTCAAGCATTTAACCAAAGAAATTTCAATGAAAGGAGAAATGCCAATGTGAGGAGATGTATCTGGTGCGATGCCACAGATCATTTGACTTATACATGTGAAGCATTGAAAGATGCGAAAGAGAAAAGACTTGTAATTGATATTGACAAGCGATTGTGCGACTATAGAACACATTTACCCTTAGCTGCCAATTGGGGAAAGGGAGGGATGCAGAAGCTGTATGAAAACCTTTCTGAGTCTTCGAAATCTGCTTCTGCTGTTAAACTAGAATATGTTGATAGTGACTCTGATTCCGAACAAAGAAGGGAAACAAGGAACTACTCAATTGAAGCTTTGATAAAGGCAAGAGATGATATTATGCAGAAAACTGCGTGGAACGATCCTGTCGATCAATTCTCGATATATTCGCATATTGCGAATGTTGAAGAGAAAAGAAAGAGGGATGATGAGCAAGATACAAATGATTCAGGTAGACGAATGACTAGAAGTAAGATGAGAGATGAGCCAAAGCCTAAGAAAGTTCAGTTTGAACAAGGCGAAAGTTCTAAAACAAATGAGGAGCGAAGAAAAGAAATTAGGGAGGGTAAACAACCTGTGTTTAGTGAGCCAATTCAAACATCAGACAAAGTAGAGCAAATTCCTAGAACTAAAACAAAGCCTGAAGAGAAACCAGAAAAGAAACCAAAACGAGTACCGAAAGCTATTCTTATTTCTGAACTTGAACAAAAAGTTGATTCAAAAGAAATATTGTATGACATCTTATTAAAAAGTGCAGTAACAATGACTTTAGAACAAATCTTCTCAATAGCAAAAATTGAATTTAAGGAAAATTTTATTAAACTAATTAAAAGGAAGAGATTCCCTCTGTCACAAGAGGTAGAGATGCAAGATGTTGCCGATGTAACTCACTTGATTCATGAATCTCTTTCTTTAGACTCAGAGGATGAAAAAGATAATACCTGTAATGTGAACAAAAATTTCTTACGGCCGATTGTACCAGATGACGAAACAAAAAACTCAGAGAGTGATTTTAGAAAAATTTTTTGGGCGAGAGGCACACCGGAGATTAAAGTTAACTTAGGAGATCAGAAGAGCTCATATTCTGCTTTAGCCCTAATTGAATCTGGGTCTGAAATCAATGTGATTTCGAAAGGATTATATGATAAGTTTAAATGGCCTATTGATAAAAATCACGGCTGGATAATGCGAACCGCGGACAATGGTTGTGGATCACTCCTAGGAGCATGTGCCAACATACCTCTAATGCTAGGTGGAATCTCTGAGACATTCCACTTTTTCATTCAGGACAACTGCTCTTATGAAATTATCTTAGGTCAACCATTTATATGTGAAGCCAGAATGGAGACTAAAGTAATAGATGACGGCTCAGCATACCCAAGAATTAGATCTAAAGATGATCTACAATCGCTCCAAGTTATGATAGTCAGCCCAAACCATGTACGAAATAGGGAGCAAATTAGGAAGACGCCCATCCGTTCTCATGAAAAGATACGTGAAGATCATATGCCTCTTCGTGAGTTTGGAACTTATTATGATCAAAATTTTGCCTAGATGCCACTGTTGAGCGAGACAACGGTGGTTCTTGGTTTGATGTCTCGCACCCATCTGTAGATACTTTAGATAGTTTTTCTTTGTATTTCCCTTCATCATATTTGCAATTCAGTCATTATAAACAAATTCCTAAAAAAATTATAAAAAATTATGAAAAAGTTTATAAAGAGAAAGGATTCATTTCATCTGATGAACACATTGAAATCGTAATTGAAACTTTATCTTCAAACTCATTGATTGAAGAACTTCAAAATATTTTGCATGAAAAAGAAAAATTTAGATTTGTACTTTTAAATTCTATTGAAGAATATGATTTGATTATTAAATTTGTCATGAGTAATGAAAAGGAAGCAAAAGTAAATACAAAATACAAAACCGTTGATAAAAAAATTAAACCGATTGCCCAATCATTACCACGAGAGAGTGAAGAGAAGTTTAGGAAAGTTACCAATGACCCTTATTTAAGAAAGCGCACAAATATAGGTCATACTTTCACAGAAGAAACTTTAAAGCTAATCAAGATAGGAAATGATGAAAATTTTTTGTTACCCGAGGAACGTGAACTATTTCAAAGAGTGATTAGAAAGCATGGAAAGGCATTTTCTTTATATTCCCATGAGATAGGTTGTGCAGACCCAAAAATTGTACCACCAATGATCATCTTTACAGTGCCTCACATTCCATGGAATCTTCGACCCATACCTGTTCCGAAAGCCCATTTACCAGAGTTAATGCGGCTTCTTAAGGAAAAGATTCACATGCGAATTTTAGAGCCATCGTCTGCACCCTACTCAAATAGGTGGTTTACTGTTCCAAAGAAAAATGGCAAGTTACGGTTCATTCAAGATTTACAACCTGTTAACAAGGTTACTATTAGGAATGTAGGTACTGGGCCCATTGTAGGGGAATTCGCTGAAGCCTTCGCTGGTCATGCCATTTACTCAATGGGAGACTTGTATTCTGGCTACGATCAATTTCAGCTTGCTATTGAAAGTAGAGACATTACGACCATGAAAACTCCTTTAGGCTTAGTTCGCATGTGCACTTTGCCGCAAGGAGCTACTAATTCAGTAGCGCATATGATGAACGCCATGAATTCAGTATTACATGACTTCATTCCTAATATAGCCATGCCATTTATTGATGACATTCCTATTAAAGGATGTATTGAGAATGCGAAAGATGAAACTTTAGATTCCTCTGGCTGCAGGAAGTTTGTAGTAGATCATATCTCTGACTGTGAAAGGATTTTCCAGAGATTTGAAGAGGTTGGTCTCACATTCTCCATTGAGAAATCTGTTTTTGGTGTCAATGAGGTACTTATAGTTGGGCATTTATGTGGACATTACGGTCGGAGGCCATATCCACCTAAAGTCGACGCTATAACCAAGATTTCTGAAACCTATAGTAATATTAGTGAGGTAAGACGATTCCTTGGTGCTTGTGTGTTTTATGCCATCTGGATCCCACACTATGCACATGTTGCAAACTGTCTTTATGCTTTGCTAAGGAAGAATCGAAAGTTTCTTTGGACTGAAGAACACTCAAAAGCTATGAAAAAGTTAAAGAAATTACTTCTTGAAGCTCCTATTTTAAAGCGAGTAGATTATACTGATCAAAAGCCTATCATTTTAACTGTTGATACGAGCCCTATAGGAATAGGATGGGTTATTGGTCAGGACGATGAAGAGGGCAATAGGTATGCTGTGAGATTTGGAGCAAAGATTTTACACGATACGCAAAGAAATTATCCGCAAATTAAATGAGAACTATGGGGTTTAGTCACGGCATTAAAATCCGATAAAGAATATTTTATAGGTGCAAATGTAATAGTTGAGACAGATTGTCTACCTCTGATTGGAATGATTACAAACTGTTCATCACCCGACATTGCCATGCTTAGATGGATTTCATACATCAAGTTTATAAATCCTGTTTTGATACATATTGCAGGTAAATCTAATTCTGTGGCTGATATGCTTTCTCGAGCTAGATTTGATAATGAGGAAGACACAGAATTAGAAATAAATGCAATTAATTATGATTCTAAAGCATACACATATGAACAGTTTAATATTGAAGAATACGAAGGAGAGTGGCAGGATATTGGACTGTATTTAAGTACTTTGGTTAGGGCACCTTCATGGTCTTCAAATAGATTTCGGAATATTAGGAAAAGAGCTTACAACTTTTTTCTGAAAGATGGTTTCATTTGGAGACATGCGAGGGGAAAAATTAGATTGCCACAACGAGTACTAGGTACTAAGGATCTTCAGTTACAAGTCATGAAGAGTATGCATGATACTTTATGGGCAGGACATAAAGGTTTTGTAGCTACGTATGAAAAAATTAGAGAAGGATACTGGTGGCCAGGAATTTATGTTACTGTTAAAAATTATGTTACTTCATGTGACGTATGTCAGATTCATTCCTCAGTCAAACATAGGGATCCGTTGCATCCTACCTATCCACCGTGCATCCATTATAAATGGGTTGTAGACTTAGTTACCATGCCCAAAGGTATCAATAAGATGAGATATATAGTCCTAGCACGTGAAGATCTTAGGAATCATGTAGAAGGCCGAGCTTTAAGATCTAAGACAACCTTGAATGTATGCAATTTTCTTCTTGAGGATGTCATTTCACGATTTGGTTATGTAGAAAAGGTAGTGGCTGATAGGGGAGAGTTAGATGCGCAGGAGGCTAGAGAATTCTTTGCTAGGCATGGAATTCGCTTAGCCCTTACTACTGCTTACAACCCTGAAGCTAATGGGAAGATTGAGCGAGGGCATTCTCCTATTATTAAAGCAATTTCCAAAGCTTGTAATGGAGAAATTAAGAATTGGCCAACTTATCTGCCATTTGCGTTATGGGCCGATAGAATGACCTGCACTAGAACGACGGGGTATATGCCGGCAGAGTTGATGTATTGCCAGAAACCAATATTCCCTATGCATACGCAAATTCTTACTTGGACTACGTTACCATGGGAAGATAATTTGTCAACAGAAGATTTATTCCCTGTGCATACGCAAATTCTTACTTGGACTACGTTACCATGGGAAGATAATTTGTCAATATTCCCTGTGCTCTGCGAATCCAGGAACTAGAGCAAGGGAATGAACGTTTAGAAGAGGCTATAGTTAAACTAAAAGATTCTCGATTGAAAAACAAGAAGTATTTTGATAAATCACATAGGTTAAGGCCAAAGCCGATTTATGTTAATGATTGGGTTTTACTGTATGACAGTACGTTTGATACTCAGTATGATGCCCGTAGGAAACTTAAAAGACGTTGGTTTGGACCTTATGTGGTAGTCCATACCTATAATAATGGAACGTATGCCTTACGCAAATTAGATGGCACGCCTCTTAAAAACTTAATTGCTGGCAAAAGAATTAAATTATTTAAACAAAGAGATAATGAAATGTATGAAGTAATGTTTGATGATGAGCATGATTAATTATGTATGCATGAATTTCTTTAGTGTGGGTTTCTTTTGCAGGAAAACCAAGAGAAGATTTGAATATGAAATTTAATAATTTTGCGTGTCTAGCTGTTGCTGGTTGAGTTCTAACAGGAGATTGAAGATAATTCATGCAGTTTATAAAATCCAGCAATAAAAGCAATATTTGGATGAAAGGCAATGCTAAAGATGGAATCAATATAGATCAGGTGAAACAGTTCTAACCCTGATTAATGTTTTAAGTTTTGTTTTTCCCTGCATTATCATAAGTAAAAATGTACATTCTTCAGCTAGGTTAAGAAACTTCTTATAAAATTATGAAAAGTAGAATTTACACTGAAGTAGGGATGTGCTTGAAAAGAAGATAGGGATTAGAAGACCTATGGCTGTCATATGGATAGTTGAAGGAACCCTTAACTTGCAACTCCTAGTAGAAGTAGACTTGTTTTATATAGGTAAGCTTCCTTAAATCAGACCCATTTAGCTAAAGAGATCCTAGTTCCTGCTTTAGCTTACCTCTAGATCCTTTGCTCTGATTAGGGGTTAAGCCTTTCCCCTTCATCAAAAAAGTTGCGAAGAAAAATTGAAAGCAGTACATTAATGGTTGTTGCATATGAAAAGAGGAAAAATGACAAAAAGGAAAAATTATGATAAAAAAAAATGAGATAAAAGAAAAATCAAATAAATCAGTTGTGGTCTCGAAATCACTTCTGATTTGAAAAGCGGGCTATATAAGGCGGATGTATGCTAGAGGGGAGTTAGTTTTTTGTATCTTAATGGCAAATGGTTAGGAAATGAGGATAGAAGGCCTATATAACATATGCTTTACTTATGAACAGAGTTAATAGAAGAGTTAGTACGAACACTATTTGAATGACTTCTATAGTTTCTTTCTAAAACCTGTTTCCAATTCATGCATTGAACGAAAAGGTTTAAATTCAAGTTTACATAATTTTATAAGTTTTCTTTGCTATTTGAAGATGTACTAATGATAGAAGCATTTTTATATAGAGACAATTTTAATTTGATTCATGAATAAGTTTCAAAAGAATTTGATATTGCTTTCTATGATCTGCAGGTTGGCCCATCGAGGACGATGTGCAGGTTTGGCCGGGGCGAATGTCGGAAAGATTTCAACCTTTCCGTTGATGACCAGAGAAAATGAAAACAACTTTATTGGTGATCTCAAACCTTTTATATCATTGTTAATCAATTATGTGGATTGGAATTAACTACTTTTGAAGTGTTTGCAGGTTCAAGTGGATGAAGAAAACAAAAGTTGGAACTACGGTTTACCCTAAACTGCTTAAATAATGTGTGTTTAGGCCATAGAAACATTGATTTATGAGTTTAAGATCCTAGGTTTATGTTTAATCTTGTGCATTTAAGATAGGAGCATTAATTCTTGGTTAATGTTAGGGTTTAACTAGGTATTCAATTGATTTTCAAAGGGTTCTAATGGGGTTCTTATGGGTTTTAAGTAGGTTTTCTAGGGTTTTAGTATGTTTCAAGGGTTAAAATAACTACTATTTAATGAAATTAATCTATAATTAAGCATTGGTTAACTTATAAAACTAAATTATGATTTAATTAGTTACCTTAATAGTGTGTTTATATTTTAATATTAAGGTTCTAATTAATTAAACTCTTACACTAAACTTAAATTAAATGATTTATTTAAAATAAGAAAGAAGCTAATTAAATTATAAATGATAAATGAAATGGATAAATATCTAGTGGTGTGTATGAGTACTAGGAAAAAGAATGGTTTATAGAAGATGTGTAACTAAAGGGATTTAAGGAGTGGTTTGAATAAAAGATGCAATTAAAGGAGGTTAAAGTGAAACTTTAAATGAATGGTAAAGATGAAAGTGGGTAAAAGAATGGAGCAAGTGAGTTATGTGAGAAAAGTTAATTTAAAGTGTGGTGAATAAATGTGGACAAAAGTGTCGATATAGGATAAAGTAAAATTTAAAAGAGTGATAGGCACAGATTTTTGTGTGTATATATATGTCTATGTTTATTACAAGTTTTCTAATGATTTTTTTTCAGGTAGATTTTATCTTCCTCTTTTGCTTCGTTTTCCTTCACCTCCATTATACGTGCATCTGCTCCGAGAGAGAAAGAGCGAGAGAGAGAGTGGCGACGTTGTAGGCTCTAGTGTGCATGCAAGTCACGACAGAGAGAAGCTAGAGAGAGAACGATTATGTTCTGGCATAGGGCTCAAACCATGCGCAGAGCGCAGAGAGAGATGGTCTGTACGTGCGTGAGAGAGAAAGAGAGGGAGAAAAAAGGCATACTGTTTTATATACACACTATGTGCACCTACGCTGGCCCGCACCGTTATCTATACATATTTCCCTGCGAAAACTGTAATGTATCTGCCAAAGCTTCTTGAAATAAGCATGAGCATAATGATATTCCTATATCTTCAACTCCAGAGACGCAGAAGGATCCATGTTCCATCTAATCTGGACAGGACCGAGGCGTTATGTACAATCTGTAAAAAACTCTATACATGGTTCTCTTGCCACAGATAACATCAGCACGTATCTGGGTATGCGCATCATGTTTGGATGACCTGTATCTTCTTTGAGCTTTTTCGTAAGTGCCTGGGAGTTTCTCCTGTTATGTTGGCATAGAGAAATACTTTGGAGAGCGCCCTCGTTGTGCAGGTCCATAGCACACAATGGTACAACGTTCGGAGGAAAAGGCCAATCCCGTTGTACTTTTGGAATGCACATAGAGTCACATAGAAAAGGTCAGAGGTATTTCCAGAGCTCTCACTTCGTAAGGTGACGGTTGGAATAAGAGCATGAAGGCAAAAGCAGGAGGGACCTCGTCCACGCTTCTGTTGACGCTTTGTATCACAAGCTTTTGTATCGGCATGATTTAGGAGTATGATGCGCGATTCATGAGCAGAAAATGTCACATTTGCTTACGGGGTGCATTCTTCACATGGAATGGAGGTACATGTATCATTTCGAGCGGAGAGGAGAGCTTTCAAGCACCAATCATTGAAAGCACTCAAAAGCACATCAAGGAGGAGTAGGAATAGCAGCAAGAGAAATGTCTGTGATGTTTGCCGTCGGTAGCTGTCTTTTGAATTTTGACGTCAGTAGAACCTATCTGTGAACATAGTTCGTAAAAGGCTATGTTCAGCGGTCTCTGCTTATTCTTACCAGACAAAACTAGCCTCGGCATCTTTCTTCTCCGTCTACTCATGCATTTGGCACTCTAGAGATCGAGGCTCACCATAATCGCATGATACCCTTTTGACATTCCTCGAGTATTTCTATCTAACGACTATTACATGCACACTGTGGGTACAAGCTCACAGATTCTTTCTGGTTTCATCTTGCATAAACAGCCAGAAACACGCACACGCATACACACACAATCTGACATGAGAGAGAGAGAGAGAGATGTGTCGCTAGGTATTCTGTCCATAGAAAGAGAGACAGAGAGAAAGAAACAACGATAGAGAGAAAAGAGAGACATAATGATATGTTTGATTTTTTTTAAGTTATTTTATTTATTGATAATTTATTTTATCTGTACATAGATATATGTGCATAAGTATACATATGTATGTGCACATAATGAAAAGCATGAGTAGGGTATGTATTCATATAAATGAAAAAGCATATGTATAAATACGTGAGAATATGTAAATGCATTAGTATGCACGAACATGAATGTTAATATGCTTAAAAGAGTTTGTTGGGATATATATTAGCATAGTTAAGAATGTGAAGGCATGTTAATAATAAATGCATTAGGAAATGTAAGAATGGATGCATTATTATGCATGATAACTTATTAGTAGGTATATATCTAAATATGTGACAAGAATAAGTATGTGATTATGATGAGTATGTGAAGGTCTTAATGTATGCATGAACATATGCATGTGCATGATAAAGTATCATTTTTATGTTCTTAATGATTTTGTTATATTACTAATAGCTAATGATTTTTTTTCAGATTTGATTTATGAAGAATTGCAGCCTCTTGGTGAACTGAAGATTTGATTTATGAAGAATTACAGCCTCTTGGTGAACTGAAGCTATTGGCGAACTGGAGATACACATGTGACCTGAAGTTTGAAAAGCAAAGATTGTCCTTAGTTTGAAAATTTTATTAGCTTGTATAGGCTATCTTTTAGACTGTCATTTTTAAACATCATCCTTGAGGTTGTATAGGACTTTGGTTATTAATTTAGTATCATCTTTTATGTCTAAAGAAAATTCTTCTAGTAACACCTTTCTACCTTCATCAACTTTTGAATTGTTGTTTCCAAAACCAATAGAAGATAAAGAATCAATAAAAGCAGTCATAGTAGAAGAATCTTTGCATGATCTTAGAACAACTATAACTTTCCTTTCTACTGTTCCTCCTAGTGTTAGTGAAGAAAATGTTCCTCCAACTATAGATAGAAACGTAGAAACTATCCAAGAAGAAACAAACGAAACTATAAAAGATCAAATAGTTAGTGAAAAGATTATCCTACCTTCGTATTTTGATGCAGTTGAACTTTATAGGAACGCTTCACCTTACGGACCTTAGGAAAAGTTATACTTGTACCTGAGTTTGCTACAGACACCCCGCGTGTGCCGAACGATTTAGGCGGATGACTTGATCCACCATCCGAGCATCTCTCACGACCCGACAACGCGACTCCAGCTCGATGAAGTTGTGTAGAGAGGACAGGAGATGGCGGATTTAGCTAAACAAGCTACTGCAGAACTTCAGACCGCAACTGCTGATTTATTTGAGGTGAACTCTGATCTTAAAGCCAAAACGACTCTGACTCTTCAACTTCAAAAGGAGATAGCAAGGATTAAGAAGGAAAGAGATGCATATTACCAGATTATTCAGTATCAAGCTCAAGAGGTGGAGAGAAGAGAAAAGCAGTTGGGATATCAAGCTGAGCGTCTATGGAGAATCGATAAAGAAATTGAAGATATGAGACTGAGCCGTGATGCAGCCCTTGCCAATGATTTTTATTTGCAAGAGGCATTTTTGTAGACTCAGGCTGAAGTTTTGATGAGTCAAGTAATTGCAGCCAGTTCTGTACGCAGAGACGCACAATTAGTAGAGCCGGAAACCTTAAAGATGATGTTGGGTTCACTAAAACAAAAAATTACCCGAACCTTCAAGTTAGCTAGAACCATGTATATACAAGGCATCGTAGACAAGCCTTAATTTTGTTTCCGTTGCGGGTTCAAGTCCACCGTGCGTGCCAGTGTAAGGTTGCTGGATTGGCATTATGTAATTCCTATTTTCCATTACCGCACACACCGAAAGGTCGTAGCAAAGTGTTGTATCTTTTTATCAATTAATGAAAAGGCATTTTTCGGTGGTTCTCCGGTAGCGAGGAACGGGATCGCCAGACTGTCTGTTTGGGCGCTTTGCGGCTTGTGGAGACGCCCTGGTGCAGCATTCCTTATGTCTGAGTACTATTACTCTTACCTTGTTAAGTTATATTAATTGGTGATTAACGCAGTAATGGTATGTTGCTGATAATAAGTCTGAGCGACATTAATTAGTAATTCATGCGTTACGTACTCTGGAAAAGTTTAACACGATTATGAACAGTAAGCTTGTATAAAGAATTCAATAATGAACATTAAATGTACTGCTTACTTGATGAGTTAAATGGGAAATAAGATACAGGGCCTCTGATTTATCAGACCCCTACCATCCCCAAGAACCCGAAAAGAGCCTAAAAGTGTTTGTGACAAAAATGCACTTTTAACATATCTATCTATCTATCTATCTATCTATCTATCTATCTATCTATCTATCTATCTATCTATCTATCTATCTATCTATCTATATATCTATCTATCTATCTATCTATCTATCTGTCCATCTATCTATCTTTCTTTTTATCTATCTATCTATCTATCTACCTATCTATCCATCTATCTATCTATCTATCTATCTATCTATCTATCTATCTATCTATCTATCTATCTATCTATCTATCTATCTATCTATATGTCTGTCTGTCTATCTATCTATCTGTTTATCTATCTATCTATCTATCTATCTATCTATCTATCTATCTATCTATCTATCTATCTATCTATCTATCTATATGTCTGTTTGTCTGTGTGTCTATCTATCTATTTGTCTGTCTGTCTATCTATCTATCTATATTGTTGATATATTTAGGTAGTGATGTGTGTGAACACTCTAGGACTGCCGGGGCACTTTTTTCCCTCTTTAGGAGGTTTTTTTCCCCCGGCTTGTATATACGCCTATTGCCCTAATGGGCTACTTATCTTTGTACATTCTCTAGTAATACATTCAGTCTTGTGTGTTGTGCTCCAAGCTTCTTCTTCTTCCTTGTGCTGTTCGCGTGCTTCCGCAGACGTCTAACTCCAACAATTGGTATCAGAGCAGGTCGTCGCTTCTTCTAGGGCGCCGTCGACACTCCTCCGTTTGCAGTCTCAGATTCGCACGAAATTTGGTGGGCATACTCAGGGTGTTTCTGAGATCAAAACTGCTTTGCTCTGTGGTGCCAAAATCGCGATCTGAGCTCGTTTCGGCCTCCGAACGCACTATCGCAGCGCTTGTGCAGGCTATTTCATCCTTTTGTGCCAAAGGTATATACCAGTTTCTGTTCGCCAGTTTAAGCGTCTCGAAGTCTGCTACAGGTCTAGCAGAACTCGTTTGGGCAGTTCCGTTCAACTTTTTTAGATACAGTCAATTTTTTGCATCAAGGTATTTTAGTCACCGGCCATGGCTGAAAGCAGTGATGTATTCCGTATGTTGGCTGTTGAGGATAAGTTGGATGGTACCAACTACCCATTATGGGCTTATATGATGCGACATGTACTGGTTGCAAAAGGATTGTGGAACATTGTGCAGGGTGTTGAAAGACGTCCTGTTACACCTGTAACGATAGGTACTGCAAATACAGGTGTTGGAGCTGATGAAGATGGTGTCGAAGATGATATTCCGCAGATTCCTGTTCGTGCTGCTGTTTCTGTTGCACCTACTGCAGAGCAGATTCGTTGGGATGGCAGAGATGCCCAGGCATATGCATTGATAGCTTTGTCTGTCAAACGTGCCATTGTTCCTCACATTCGCTCTTGCAGAATAGCAAAGGATGCTTGGGATACACTTACCACTTTGTACCAGGCTAGGAATGAGGCTCGTGTTGCTTACCTCCGAAAACAGTTGGAGAGTGAGCACATGAATGAAGGTGATTCTATGGACAGTTTTCTTACAAAGATCAAAGACCTGAAGGAACAATTGATTTCTGCTGATGAGGTTATACCAGATAGCTCACTTGTGCAGACCGTTCTGAATGGTCTTCCTGATTCATATCAGAGTTTTGCCTCTACTCTTCGGTTGATGATGAAAGGCAATCTGAATGCCTTGTCATTTGAGGAATTAGTCTCTGTTCTGTTGCAGGAAGATCAGTCCAGGCAGAATAGGTCCATTATGCGTGTTGCAGATCAAGCTTTCCTGGCTAGTCAGAAGGGCAAAGGAAAATGGAGCTCTTCTACTAGTAAGCAGAAATCTGCAAATGCTGCACAATCGAAGAACCAGGATAAAGATGAGAAGAAATCAGAAAAGCAGAAATTGTTCTGCAAGTACTGTAAAGGAAATGATCATATTATAAAGAGCTGTCCAAAACTGGTTGCTAAAGAGGCAAAGAAGAAAGAGGCTGGAATGGTTGTTGCAGAGGCCTCTACACCAAAAACAGAGTCTGCAAATCTTGTGCAGGAAGAAGAATGGGCGTTTACTACTGTCTGCAGTTTTGACCCATCTTCTCATGATCAGTGCATGTCTGCAGTAGACTCAGATGTTTGGTACTTTGACAGTGGGGCGATCAAACATATTACCTCGCAGCGCAGTTTCTTCTCTTCACTCGAGCCTGCCCCTACAGGGAATACTGTCACATGCGCCAATAACTCCTCTTATCCTGTTATGGGAGTTGGTAAGATCATTCTGACTACTGCTGATGGTAGTTCTTTCACTTTGTCAGATGCTTTATTTGTGCCAGGGATCAAAAAGAACCTGTTATCAGTTTCTGCATTAGCCAAGATTGGCTTGGTTGTGAAATTCGTTGATGACAGGTGTACAGTCCATGATCTCTCAAATGGTGATGTGATTATTGCTTCTGGCATTTTATGTCGTGGGCTGTATAAGCTCATAGACTATGAAAGATCTGTGAATGATTCGGCATGTGCAGTTCATGATTCTCAGGCTATGTCAGATGCAAAGCTTTGGCATGCACGCTTTGGTCATCTGAATTTTGCTAGTTTGTTACGCCTGCAGAAATCTGAAATGGTGTCCTCTTTGCCCAAACTTGAGGCACCTGGAAAACATGTTTGTGAAGGCTGTATTTTGGGCAAAATGCAGCGTTCTTCCTTTCCAAAAGATGGTTCAGTTCGGGCTATGCAGAAATTGCAGCTTGTACATAGTGATGTCTGTGGTCCTATGCAGACACCCTCTTTTGGAAATTACCTTTACTTCGTGACTTTCATTGATGATTTTTCCAGGCATGCATGGGTATATCCACTCAAAGCAAAGTCCGAAGTGTTCATGTGCTTCAAACAGTTTTTGGTTTTGGTTGAAAATCTGTCAGCATGTAAAATGGGCACCCTCCGTTCTTATCGAGGGGGGGAATATATGTCTTCAGATTTTAATGCATTTCTGGCTGAACGTGGGATAAAACACCAGTGTACAGTGCCGTATACACCTCAACAGAATGGAGTTTCTGAACGAAAGAACAGGTCACTCATGGAGATGGCGAGGTGCATGGTCAAAAGTCAGGCTTTACCACATAGTTTCTGGCTTGAGGCTGTCATGTGTGCAGCATATGTACTGAACAGGTGTCCCACCAAAGCGTTGCAGTCTATCACTCCATATGAGGCTTGGCATGACCGCAAGCCATCTGTTGCTCATCTGCGTGTTTTTGGTTGTTTGGCATATGCATTAGTGCCTGAACAACATCGCAGAAAATTGGATGATAAGGCAGTAAAATGTATTTTTGTTGGGTACAGTTCTGAAAGTAAAGGCTATCGTCTGTATCATCCACAGACTAAACGCATTCTGGTTAGCCGTGATGTTGTCTTTGTGGAAGATGCTATTCAGCCATTGCTTTCATGTACTAAGGAGACATCTGTTAGCTCCAAAGACATGTATGATACTTTGATGCCTCTTTTTACAGGTGGACAGGCTAACGCTGGTCCTAATGAGGCAACTTCTCAGCCTTTGCAGGTTTCATATGATGATGCAGATCATTCCATTTCTGATGCAGATTTACATGATGCACTTGTTGATGAGAGAGCTGATATTGAACAGGCAAAAACTATGCCAAAATGGCTGGTGCAGACTTTGCGTGACAGCAAATTAGATGCACCTTTGTCATATCGTACTCGTTCAGGCTCTCATAGTACCTCCTTTGCATCAGATTGCTATGCTATGGCTGCATCTAGTCTCTGTGATGAGAATGAGCCTGTTTCTTTTGATGAAGCAAAAAATTCAGAAAATTGGATGGCTGCTATGCAATCTGAATATGATGCTATAATGAAGAATGGTACATGGTCTTTATGTGACTTGCCTCCTGGCAAGAAGGCCATTGGCACTAAGTGGGTATACAAGCTGAAGCGTAAACCTGATGGTACAGTTGACAGGTATAAGGCTAGGCTTGTTGCAAAGGGTTATGCGCAGGAAAGAGGCATTGATTTTGATGAGACCTTTGCACCTACATGCCGTATGACTACTGTTCGGAGCATTTGTGCACTTGCAGCCCATCATGGTTGGAATGTACATCAGTTGGACATTAAAACAGCATTTCTGAATGGTGACTTGCATGAAGAAGTGTATGTTTTTCAGCCCCGTGGCTTTGTGCAGAAAGGGCATGAAAACCAGGTGTGCAGGTTAAAGAAGGCGTTATATGGTTTAAAGCAAGCACCACGTGCTTGGTATGAGAAAATACATGCCTATCTAATTGCACATGGTTTTGAGAACAGTCCAACTGAAAGCACCTTATATGTTAAGCGTGCTAATGATGTGCTTCTGATCATTGTTGTCTATGTTGATGACATGCTGCTCACTGGTCCTATTGAGACACATATTGCTGATTTTAAGGCTGATTTGCATGCCTCATTTGAGATGTCTGATTTGGGGCATTTGCATCACTATTTGGGCATTCAGTTTATGCACGTTGATGGTGGAATGGCTTTGTGTCAAACGAAATATATTGACACATTATTGCAGCGTTTTGGCCTTGAAGACTGTAAGCCTATTGCCACTCCTATGGAGACAGGTTTACGATTGAGTCTTCATGATGCTGGAGATGCATTTGATGCTGTTCTCTATCAGCAGGATGTTGGATGCTTGATTTACTTATGCATTACTCGGCCAGATATTCAGTTTGCTGTCTCACAGATGAGCAGGTTCATGCATTGCCCAGGAGTCACGCATTGGAAAGCGGTTAAGCGCATCTTTCGCTACTTGAGTGGTACTCGGCTACTTGGGTTGTTTTATCCCAAGGGGGGATCACTACCGCCAGATTTGCATGCTTTTTCTGACTCAGACTGGGCTGGTTGCTATGACACTCGTGTGTCCACCAGTGGTTTTTGCTTCATGCTTGGTAGCTCATGTATATCTTGGTTGAGCAAGAAGCAGCCTACTGTGGCCACTTCCAGTTGTGAGGCTGAGTATAGGGCAGCTTTCACAGCGACTGTTGAGTGTGTGTGGCTCAGACGCCTTATGGCTGATTTGGGTGTTGGCCAGTCTTCTGCCACCACCATCTTCACTGATAGTCAGAGCGCATTGGCAGTTGCGAGGAACCTTGTGTTCCATGCTCGCACTAAGCACATTGAGGTGCATTATCACTATGTCAGGGAGAGGTTCTCTGCTGGGGAGATCAGCTTGGCATATGTGCCCACGCAGGAGAACATTGCAGACCTTTTCACGAAGGCTCTGCCTAGGGAGAAGTTTGAAGCTTTCCGCAAAGCTTTGGGCTTACTTCCTTTTGTGGAGTGATTTCCACATAGCTTGGCACTTCCTTATACATGAGTGCCAGCTCCTTGTTCACCGCATCACTCCCAGGGGGGATTTGTTGATATATTTAGGTAGTGATGTGTGTGAACACTCTAGGACTGCCGGGGCACTTTTTTCCCTCTTTAGGAGGTTTTTTTCCCCCGGCTTGTATATACGCCTATTGCCCTAATGGGCTACTTATCTTTGTACATTCTCTAGTAATACATTCAGTCTTGTGTGTTGTGCTCCAAGCTTCTTCTTCTTCCTTGTGCTGTTCACGTGCTTCCGCAGACGTCTAACTCCAACATATATGTCTATCTATCTATCTATCTATCTATCTATCTATCTATCTATCTGTCTATCTATCTATCTATCTATCTATCTATGTATCTATTTATCTATCTATCTATGTATCTATTGATGGAGAGTGTTAATTTCCAAAAGAACAAGCTACTCTTGAAATTAGAGCACCTCTATATCAAGAGTAAGTCAAAAACTTTTCCAATTTGCAAGATTAATGATCAATTATAAAGATTTTGAATAAACTGTGAAGAAGATGATTCTACAGAAAGTCTGCTGCACATATCCCTCTCATTGACTTATCAAATGTGTAGAGTTTTTTATAAAACTTTGCACAAGGTGTCACCTATAGTTTGCACGCCTCCTCCAAGTTAAATCATTCCAAAAGACTCACTAGATCTTGATAAATGATCTTAACAAGTCACCTATGTCTAAAAGTGTTCTTCTGAGAAGTCGATTTAGACACCTATAACTTCTAACACTTGGTTCTCTTTATTTAGAACCCGTTTATGAAAATGATTTTAGCCACAGGTAGCTTACCCTGCAACTTAAAGAATGAGTTCTTGCTTACTCAAAACGTTACACTGTGGAAGGAGAACTGACCAAAACATTAGCACCAAATTTTGTGCCTTCTATAACTTCTCTTCTTTCCATTTACACATGTGAATGTTCCTACACTCAATTCTCTCACCCTGATCACAATTAGAAGCTAAAACTTTGTACAGAGGTCAATCAACTACAGACTTAGACTTGTACAAAAGCATTTCACAAAAGAGTCAACATAGAGGGAGAATAATCAGAAAGATCGGGCGCAACATTTTTCCATTTCTGATAAAATTACATCTAAGTGATGAGAGAGATCTAACTCACTTCTGAAATGTCTAATGACATCTAATTTTCCTCAAATCTTGTTCTTACACATTCACTCATATTTGCCCGGACATTTTCCCTTGTATATATAGTCAAATATTTACAAGATCATAACTAATCAAAAGTATAAGTGAGCTAACTCTAAACTAATGTACATATGTGTACACATCTTCATCCTCTGAATATGCACTTCCTTCATGCTTCATAATTTGATCTTTTCTTCAGTCCTTGACTTCAATCCTTCATCAAAACTTCAATTGTTGATTGCCTTGCACCAACAGCTCCCCCTCAATCATCAATTGAGGTTTTCTCTATATTCTTTATGCCTGCCATGTCTTTGAATCTCTGTAGCTTTGGTCCATCCAAACTTTTGGTTAGCATATCAGCTATCTGATCTTTTGTTGAAGTATGTATGATTTCAATCTCCTTATCCATCACCTTCTCTCTTAGAAAGTGATACTCAATCTCAATATGTTTAGTCCTGGCATGAAAAACAGGATTAGCAGCTAAATACAAAGAACTCATGTTACCTCCATGAATATTGGGTGTACTCTGAATGATGTCAAAACTCTTCATAAGAGTTTTCAGCCATATCACTTCCTTTGCAGCTTCAACCATACCTTTGTACTCAGCCTCTGTAAATGATAAAGAAACTGTGTGTTGCTTCTTTGAACACCAAGAAATTAACTTATCTCCCACATAACGCAAGTATCCATATGTTGATCTCATATCATCTGGATTACCTGCCCAATCTACATCACTATATATCTTGATGTTTGTATCTGATGTAAAACCATAATACAAACCCTCTTTGAGTGTACCCTTAATGTACCTCAACACTCTTTGTCCTGCAATCCAATGTTCTTTCCTAGGACAATGCATGAATTGAGATAATACTCCAACGGCATATGATAAGTCAGGCCTAGTTAATGTAGCATAGATCAGATTACCAACCAAACTTTGATATAACTTCATATCCTTGAACTCTTCTCCTCCATATCTGCTCAATTTGTGATTCACCTCCATTGGAGTAGGTGCTACCCTGCAATCATTCATCTTAAACTTGATTAGCAAGTTTCTCAAATACCTTTCGTGAGTTACATACACTCCATTTTGAGTTTATGAGATCTCCATGACCAAGAAATATGAAAAGTCTTCCAAGTCACTAATCTTGAGCTCTTTCTTCATTTGCTTCTTTAAGCTTTGAATGCATTTCTCATCTGTACTTGTAAGAATTATATCATCAACATATATGCACATATAAATGAACCCATCATCACTTGCTTTGACAAGCAAGCTAATATCTGCTTTAGATACTTGGAATCCAAGTTCTTTCAAGAACTTTACAAGTCTATAATTCCATGCCCTTGGGGCCTGCTTTAAGCCATACAAAGCTCTCTTGATCTTGCACACATGATCTGGATTCCTTCCATCTCTGAATCCTTGTGGTTGCTCCATGAAAACATCATCTGAAATATAACCATTTAGAAATGCATTCTTCACATCTAGTTGACACAACTTCCAACCTTTACATGCAGCAATAGCTATGAGTGTCTTGATGGTTGTCATATTTGCCACAGGACTATAGGTCTCATCATAATCTATACCCTATGTTTGAGCAAAACCCTTCACAACAAGTCTAGCTTTACACCTAGACACACTTCCATCTGCAAACCTCTTTGTCATGTAGAACCATTTGCAACCAATGATCTTTTGAATATTTGGTTTAGGAACCAAATCCCAAGTCTGATTCTCCATCAATGCATCATACTCTTCCTACATAGCTTTCTCCCAATTTTCTTACCTTTTGCCTCTTCATATGTAGAAGGGTCTTCATCTGCTTTTATCATAAAAGCATAATCTTTAGTAGCCAAAAAAGATGTGTCATAGCTATACCTTGTAGGTTGCCATTTATGTCTTGTTGACCTTCTGAGTTCTCCACTCCTTGAGGTTTCTGGTTCATCAGATTCAGGATCAAACCTTGGCAATTCAACTTCAACCTGTACTTGATTGTTTTCCTCTTCATCAAATATCTGAACCTTTGATTTACCTTTCTTTTGACTCACAATTTCTTCATCACCTGCATAAATATTGATTGTACCTGCATACCAAGTACCTTGCTCATCAAATATAACATCCTTAGACACAAGGAATTGCTTTGTGGATGGACTCCACAACCTATATCCCATCTGCTTATCATCATATCCAATGAACACATATTTTTTAGCTTTAGGTTCCAATTTATGCCTCAATTGTGATGGCACATATGCATATGCCAAACATCCAAATACTTTGCAATGATCTAGAGTAGGTCTCTTACCCCACCATGCCTCATATGGTGTCATACCCTGCAAAGCTTTACATGGTAATCTATTGACCAAATAAGTAGCTGTGTTTACAGCCTCAGCCCACAAGTAATTTGGGCAATTTTTCTCCTTCATCATGGATCTTGCAAACTCAACAAGAGTTATATTCCTCCTTTCTGCTACACTATTTTGTTGAGGAGAGTACCTGCAAGTAATTTCCCTTTTTATACTTGCATTCCACAAGTAATCACTGAACTCATTAGAGAAATACTCTCCCCCTCCATCTGACCTTAGTCTCTTCAACTTATGACCTCTAATTCTCTCTGCATACACATGATAATGTTTGAATGTATTGAATACCTCTGACTTATCTTTGATCACATAGATAGTGATCCATCTGGTAGCATCATCAACATAAATCACATAATACCTTGAGCCATTGATACTGAAATCCTTTGATGGTCCCCACACATCTATGTGTACCAACTCAAGCTTTTCTGAATACATAAAACCATGCTTGGAATAAGATTGCTTATGAGCCTTACCTAATTGACATGCCTCACATCTGTATGTCATATGTTGACCTGCAAAATTAGGCAATCCAAGGACTGAACCATTGCTAACCATATCTTTAATACCTCTTTCATTAAAATGTCCAAGCCTTTTGTGCCAAAGATCTAACTCTGAGATCTTATGTCCTCCATAGGTGTACAAGGCATGACCAATGTTACCTTGAATCTTCAATGTGAAGAGTCTTCCTTCTTTCTTTCCTGAAACAATTTGTTTATACCCATTGCTAGGGTCTTCCACAAAAACTCCTTCATTAGTAAACCTAACTTCATAACCTTTTTCAACAATTTGTCCTACACTTATCAGATTCTTTGGAATTGTAGGAACATACAAAACCTTACTCAAGAGAGTACTTCCATCCTTGGCCTTTACTGATCCAATTGACTTCACATTGTGCCTTTGTATTGTCACCTGTTTGAACTACTTGATTAGTTACCTTACTCTCCAAATCAGTCATCAAAGCTATGTTGCCACTCAAGTGATTACTACACCTTGAGTCAATGTAGAAGACTCTTTGGTCTTCACTTTGCCTTTCACAAGTTGCATTCATTATCAATGTTGAATCCTCCTTCTGATCTGAAGCATAATTGTAGTAGGTATTGTTGTGTTGTTGACTTTCGAATCCTCTACCTGCATTTCTTCCAAAGTAACCTCTACTACCTCTACCTTTGAAATTACCTCTTTGATTTCTGCCACCTCTTCCTCTTGAATTAAAATTCTGATTATATCCACCATTGTTCTGAGTATTATGCCAACAATCATTAGCTAAGTGATTTGTCTTACGACAAATCCAACAAGCTTTGACTCCATCTTTATTGCTTGTGCCTCTTCCTCTACCTTTGCCACCTCCTCTTCCTCTTAGGAAATTAGCTTGACTAGTTGTACCTTCATCTTCATTTGCTTGTTGCTTCCCTTTGTTGTTCTTCTTCTTATCCTTTGAATACATTGCATGACCTGTACTTTTATCACTTTCTCCTTTGTCATCCTGCTCAAAGGTTAGCATATGTCCTAGCAACTGATTTAAATAAGGAGTAAATCGATCAAGTGATAATTTAGTAGATAAAATGAATGGCTTCCATTTGTCATCACCTCTCAAACCTGTAAGGATTTGCCTTACCAATTTATCCTCCTCAATGTCTTCGTCAACTGCTCCTAATGCATCTGCAATGTCCTTCATTCTTGTTACATAATCTGAGATGGATTGAGAGGCCTTCTTCTTGAATGTGGTAAATTATGCCCACAAGGATGCCTTCCTAGACTTTGTGGTGTTTTGGAAATGCTCTTCCAAAGCATTCGATATATCACTTGCACTTTCAAGACCTCTAATGTGAGGTAGCAAGTAGTCATTAACTGCCTATAGATAATGCTCCTGGCTTGAGCATCTCTCTTCATCCAAGTCTTTAAATCTGATAATTCCTCCCTAGTTGGAACACTAGGATCTCTGAACTGAGGCTTTTCATCTTCACCTGTAATATAACCTTTCAAGTCTTTGCTCATAAGATGAGCTTCCATCCTCATTGACCATGTTGGATAGTTCTCTCTATCCAACTTCTCTATCTGAAGAGAATCTCCCATCCTTTCTTCACCTGTGTATTGAATTCTTCAAACTTTATGAGTAATAGATGTACCTTTACTTCGAATGAAGTTCCTTTTGTCTTCTTTGATAACTTCTAGTCTACTTCTCAAGCTTTGCCTTCAAGCTTTCACCTTTTGAACCTTCAGATGTTGAATTCTTTGCAGCTGCAGCAGTCTGAGTCCTCCTTTCTTCAAATTTGATACTTCC
>CM035411.1:189356296-189358796 GCA_020310875.1 Ceratopteris richardii | reverse complement strand
ATTTACTCAATTTGTGATTCACCTCCATTGGTGTAGGTGCTACCCTGCAATCATCCATTTTAAAATTGATTAACAAGTTCTTCAAATACCTTTCTTGGGTCACAAATACTCCATGTTGAGTATATGTAATCTCCATGCCCAAGAAGTATGACAAGTCTCCCAAGTCACTTATTTTGAACTCCTTTTCCATCTGCTTCTTTAGTCTTTGTATTCCTTCTTCATCTGTACCTGTAAGGATTATATCATCAACATATATGCACATGTATATGAAACCATTATCACTTGCTTTGACAAGCAAGCTACTATCTGCTTTAGACACCTGAAATCCAAGTTCTTTCAAGAACTTTACAAGTCTTTAATTCCATGCCCTTGGGGCCTGCTTCAAGCCATACAAAGCTCTCTTGAGCTTGCACACATGATCTGGATATCTTCCATCTCTGAACCCTTGAGGTTGCTCCATGAAAACTTCATATGAAATGTAAGCATTCAAAAAAGCATTTTTTACATCAAGTTGACATAACTTCCAACCTTTGCATGCAGCAATTGCTATAAGTGTCCTGATGGTTGTCATCTTTGCCACAGGACTATAAGTCTTATCATAGTCAACACCATATGTCTGAGCAAACCCTTTGGCAACAAGTCTAGCTTTGTACCTAGAACACTTCCATCTGCAAATCTTTTTGCTTTATAAACCCACTTACATCCAATGATCTTCTGACTATTTGGCTTTGGAACCAAATCCCAAGTTTGATTCTCCATCAATGCATCATATTCTTCCTGCATAGCTTTCTCCCAATTTTCTTTACCTTTTGCCTCTTCATATGTAGAAGGATCTTCATCTGTTTTAATCATGTAAGCATAAACTTTGGTAGCCAGAAATGAAGTATCATAGCTATACCTTGTAGGTTGCCATTTGTTCCTTGTAGACCTCCTAAGTTCTCCACTTCTTGAGGTTTCTGGTTCTTCATGTTCAGGATCAAATCTTGGTGTATCTTCCACTTCAACCTGCACTTCATTATTCTCTTGCTCATCAAATATCTGAACCTTTGATTTACCTTTCCTTTGGCTCACAATTTCTTCATCATCTGTATTAATATTGATAGTACCTGCATACCAAGTACCTTGCTCATCAAATGTAACATCTTTTGATACAAGAAAATGTTTTGTGGATGGATTCCACAACCTGTATCCCATCTGCTTATCATCATAACCAATAAAAACATATTTTTCAGCTTTAGGTTCTAATTTGTGCCTTAATTGTGATGGCACATATGCATAGGCCAAACATCCAAATACTTTGCAATGATCTAGTGTAGGTCTCTTACCCCACCATGCCTCATAAGGTGTCATACCCTGCAAAGCTTTACATGGTAACCTATTGACCAAATAAGTAGCTGTATTTACACCCTCAGCCCACAAATAATTTGGGCAATTTTTCTCCTTCATCATGGACCTTGCAAATTCAACAAGAGTCCTATTTCTTCTTTCTGCTACACCATTCTGTTGAGGAGAGTACCTGCAAGTAACCTCTCTTTTTATACCTGCATTCCATAAGTAATCACTGAATTCATTAGAGAAATACTCTCCCCCTCCATCTGACCTTAGTCTCTTCAATTTATGTCCTGTAATTCTTTCTGCATACATATGATAGTGTTTGAAAGTATTGAATACTTCTGACTTATCTTTGATCACATAGATAGTGATCCATCTGGTAGCATCATCAACATAAATCACATAATACCTTGAACCATTGATACTGAAGTCCTTTGATGGTCCCCACACATCTGTGTGTACCAACTCAAGTTTCTGTGAATACATAAACCCATGCTTGGAATATGATTGCTTATGAGCCTTACCTAATTGACATGCCTCACATATGTATGTCATATGTTGACCTGCAACATTAGGCAAACCAAGCACTGAACCATTTTTAATCATGTCTTTAATACCTCTTTCATTGAAGTGTCCAAGCCTCTTGTGCCAAAGATCTAACTCAGAGATCTTATGTCCTCCATATATGAACATGGCATGACCAATATTACCTTGAATCTTCAATGTGAACAATCTCCCTTCTTTCTTTCCTGAAACAATTTGTTTATACCCATTGCTAGGGTCTTCCACAAACACTCCTTCATTAGTGAACCTTACCTCATAACCTTTTTCCACAATTTGTCCTACACTTATCAAATTCTTACGAATTGTAGGAACATACAAGACCTTACTCAATAAGGTGCTACCATCCTTGGCCTTCACTGATCCAATTGACTTCACATTGTGCTTTGTGTTGTCACCTGTTTGAACAACATGATTAGATACTTTATTCTCCAAATCAGTCATCAAGGCTATATTACCACTCAGGTGATTGCTACACCCTGAGTCAATGTAGAAGACTCTTTGATCTTCACTCTGCCTTTCACAAGTTGCATTCATTATCAATGTTGAATCTTCCTTTTGATCTGAAGCATAATTGTAGTAGGTATTGTTATATTGTTGACTTTGG
>CM035411.1:189341296-189346296 GCA_020310875.1 Ceratopteris richardii | reverse complement strand
CTCACAATCAATTTCTGATTATGTGGCAAGGATGAAGGATATTGCAGATAGCTTGGGAGCAGTGGATGAAGACATTGAAGAGGAAAAGTTGGTAAGACAAATACTTACAGGTCTGAGAGGAGATGAGAAGTGGAAACCTTTCATATTGTCCATAGAGTTGTCACTTGATCACTTTACTCCTGACCTTAATCAATTGCTAGGACACATGCTAACTTTTGAGCAGGACCTTAAAGGAGACAATGATAGAAGTGCAAGTCAAGCTATGTACTCCAAGGACAAGAAAAAGAATGGCAAGGGAAAGCAATTGACTGATGATGAAGGGACTTCAAGTCAAGCCAACTTCACAAAAGGAAAGATGAATTTCAGAGGTAAAGGAAGAGGAGGTAAGAACAAAGATAATGCTAAAGCTTGTTGGATTTGTGGCAGAACTAATCACTTGGCAAATGATTGTTGGCATAACAATCAAAATGGTGGAAACAATAATCAGAATTATAATCAAAGAGGTAGAGGAGGCAGAAACCAAAGAGGCAACTTCAGAGGAAGAGGTGGTAGGACCTCATATGGTAGAGGAGGTGGAAGAAACTTCCAATCTCAGTCCTACAACAACAATTATTATAATTATGCATCAGATCAGAAGGATGATATGACTCTTATCTTGAATGCAACTCATGAATCAATGGGAGAAGATCAAAGAGTGTTTTATATTGACTCAGGGTGTAGCAACCATCTGAGTGGGAATCTATCCTTGATGACTGATATGGAAGCAAGGGTGAATGGACATACAGTTCAAACAGGTGATAATACCAAACATAAAGTGGAGAGCATTGGATCAGTGAAGACAAAGAGTGGAAGTACACTTCTGAGCAAGGTACTTTATGTTCCTACTATTCCTAAAAATTTGATAAGTGTAGGGCAAATTGTGGAGAAAGGATATGAGGTAAGATTCACAAATGATGGTGTTTATGTGCAAGATCCAAATCAGGGATATAGAAACATAATTACAGGGAAAAAGGAAGGAAGATTGTTTACTCTCAAAATCCAAGGTAATGTGGGACATGCATTATTTACCTATGGAAGTCAAAAGGTATCTGAATTAGACCTATGGCATAAAAGGCTAGGTCATTTCAATGAGAGAGCTATAAAGGAAATGTCAAAGAATCAGGTGGTGCTTGGATTGCCAAATATTGAAGGGCAACATATGGTGTACAAGTGTGAAGCTTGTCAATTAGGTAAAGCACATAAAAGTTCTTACAACAAATCAGGGTACAAGCATTCAAATATGCTTGAATTGGTTCATACAGATGTATGGGGTCCCTCAAGGGACTATAGCATAAATGGATCCAGATATTATGTGTTGTTTGTTGATGATGCAACCCGATGGATTACTCTATATGTAATCAAGGATAAATCAGAAGTTTTCAAGACATTTAAACATTTTCATGCTTATGCAGAAAGGATCACAGGGCAAAAGCTTAAGAGGTTAAGGTCAGATGGAGGGGGAGAGTATTTCTCTAAAGAGTTTGATGACTATTTGTGGAATGCAGGTATAAAAAGAGAAGTAACTTGCAGGTACTCCCCTCAACAGAATGGAGTAGCAGAAAGGAGGAATAGGACTCTTGTAGAATTTGCAAGAGCCATGATGAAGGAAAAGAATTGTCCAAATTACTTATGGGCAGAAGCCATTAACACTGCAACATACCTTGTGAATAGGTTACCTTGTAAAGCTTTGGATGGAGGAACCCCCTATGAAGCATGGTGGGGTAAGAAACCTACTCTTGATCATTGTAAAGTGTTTGGATGTATTGCATATGCTTATGTTCCTTCACAATTAAGACATAAGCTAGAACCAAAAGCAGAGAAGTATGTGTTTATTGGATATGATGATAGACAGATGGGTTACAGGTTGTGGAGTCCATCTACAAAGCAATTTCTTGTTACTAAAGATGTGACATTTGATGAGCAAAATACATGGTATACAGGATCAACAAATGATTATGTAGGTGTTGAAGAGATACAAAGAAAAGGAAAGGCAAAAATAAAAGTGTATGAAGAAAGTATTGATGAAGTTGACTCTAGAAGTAGATTGCAGGATCATGTAGAAGAAGGGCCAAGATTTGATCCAGAATCAAATGAGGCTGAAACTTCAAGAAGTGCAGAAATCAGAAGATCTACAAGGGAAAGGAAAGAGCCTATAAGGTATAGTTATGATACATCTTTCCTAACAACAAAAGATTATGCTTACATTGTAAAGACAGAAGAATATCCAACCACTTATGAAGAAGCCAAAGGTAAACAGAATTGGGAGAATGCAATGCAGGAAGAGTATGAAGCTCTACTTGAAAATGAAACTTGGGAATTAGTACCCAGACCAAAGAATCAGAAAGTTATTGGATGTAAATGGGTATACAAAACAAAGAGGTTTGCAGATGGTAAGGTGTCTAGATACAAGGCTAGACTTGTGGTCAAAGGTTTTGCCCAAACTTATGGGGTAGATTATGATGAAACCTTTAGTCCTGTTGCTAAAATGTCTACAATTAGAACATTGATTGCTATTGCTGCTTGTAAGGGATGGAAATTATCACAATTGGATGTGAAAAATGCTTTTCTAAATGGATACATTGCAGATGAAGTATACATGGAGCAACCAGAGGGTTTTATGGATTCAATTGGATCAGATTATGTGTGTAAGCTCAAGAGAGCTTTGTATGGGTTGAAGCAGGCCCCAAGAGCTTGGAATTACAGATTGGTTAAGTTCTTGAATGAATGTGGATTTCAAGCATCAAAGGCAGATAGTAGCTTGCTAGTGAAGGCAAGTGAAAATGGATATATTTACATGTGCATTTATGTTGATGATATTATTGTTACAGGAACAGATGCTCAAGGAATCAATGAACTCAAAAGGCAAATAGAGAAGGAGTTTAAGATAAGTGATTTGGGAAACTTATCTTATTTTCTAGGAATGCAGATTGTGTATACTCAACATGGAGTATATGTTTCACAAGAGAGATACTTGAAGAATCTTCTAGTCAAGTTTAACATGGAGGATTGCAAGACCTCAACTACACCATTGGAGGTAAATCATAAATTAAGCAGGTATGGAGGTGAAGAATTCAATGATATGAAGAAATATCAGAGTTTGGTAGGTAGTTTAATCTATGCTACCTTAACAAGGCCAGATCTATCATATGCAGTAGGTGTGTTGTCACAATTTATGCATTGTCCTAAGAAGACTCATTGGATTGCAGCACAAAGGGTACTCAGATATATCAAAGGAACCTTAAGTGAAGGTTTATATTATGGTTTCACTTCTGACACAAGAATCAAAGTGTTTAGTGATGCAGATTGGGCAGGTGATTCAGATGATAGAAGGTCTACTCATGGGTATCTTTGTTATGTTGGAGATAAACTAGTTTCTTGGTGTTCAAAGAAGCAACATACAGTTGCTTTATCATCCACAGAAGCTGAGTATAAAGGAATGGTAGAAGCTGCAAAAGAAGTGATATGGTTGAAGACCTTGATGAAAAGTTTTGAGACTGTTCATAGTACTCCAATTATTTTTGGAGAGAATATGAGTTCTTTGTATTTGGCAGCTAACCCTGTTTTTCATGCCAGGACTAAGCATATAGAGATTCAGTATCATTTCTTGAGGGAAAAGGTACTTGATAAGGAGATTGAAGTGATGTACACTCCAACAAAAGAACAAGTGGCAGATATGATGACAAAGAGTTTGGATGGACCTAAGCTACAGAGATTCAAGGAGATGGCAGGAGTGAAGAAGAATGGAATAATCACAATTAGTGATTGAGGGGGAGCTGTTGGAACAAGCCAATCACAAATTGATGATTATACAGATCTTGAAGAAAGCTTATGGTCAGAATAAAGTGAAGAAAATTTCAGATTGATGTCTTGTACACATATGTACATATAAGTGAAGAATCTTGTAAACTGAGTATAGCTAAACCTTTAGAATGATAAGGAGCAATGTCATAAACGCGGGATGAGTCAAAAGTCATGTATATATAAGTTAATGATGACAAGAAATATGTATGAGAGTCATTTATAGATGACAAGTATGGTTGAGATGTGTAGAGAGTTTTTTCTCGAGAATTAGTGACGGGTTTTTCGCTGAGTGCTCTCTGTCTGATTATGTGAATCAGAATTCCTTTTGTACACATCTAATTGAGAAGCTAATGAAGCTATGTATAAAGTTTCAGAATCTAATTCCTCTCCTACTGTGAGAATGATCAATAGGAACATTCATATGTAGAATGTGAAAATTGAAGTCTGAGAGTAGCGCACTTTTCCGTCTCAGTGTTTTGCTTAGATCTGAGTGTATACTGTAAAGTTTTTGATGAGTGAGCACTTGAAATCTAAGTTAGGAGATAAGGAAGCTATGGCTAAAAGCATTTAGCAAAACGGGTTATATGTTGAGAGAAATCAGCTTGAGAAGTTGACTATGTCGAAGGCGCTACTTCTGGAAGACAGTTATGACATATCTCTGGTCTTAAGGATCAAATTAAACTTTTTGATGATTAGTTTTGAGAACTAATGATTAGTATGATTGTGCAAAGGTATTGCGAATACTTGTGAATCATTTGCTAGAAGAAATTTGAAGTTATGTGCAGGTAATGAAGTTGATTTCTGAAGCAGACTTTTTGAAGAGAACACTTCTTCACTCAGAGAAGTGTTGATGGAAGTTTTGGTAAAGAAAGTTGATATTTGTGTAAAGTTTGGTTTATAACTGACATAGAAGTGTTCTTAAGTCAGTATAGATCAAACCTTTGGAGATTAAGAGGTCTCCATCACTATCTATCTATCTATCTATCTATCTATCTATCTATCTATCTATCTATCTATCTATCTATCTATCTATCTATCTATCTATCTATCTATCTATCTATCTATCTATCTATCTATCTATCTATCGATCTATCGATCTATCTATGGATCTGTGTATCTATCTATCTATCTATCTATCTATCTATCTATCTATCTATCTA
>CM035411.1:189273796-189336296 GCA_020310875.1 Ceratopteris richardii | reverse complement strand
AGATAAAGGTAAAGCAAAGGATGAAGAAGAGTCAACAACTCAAGCAAATTATGCAAGAGGAAGAGGTATTGGCAGAGGTAAAGGTCGAGGAAATGGAAGAGGTAGAGGTAATCAGAACAATAACAAGAAGACATGTTGGATTTGTGGATTGAGCAATCATCTAGCATATGATTGTTGGCATAATCAACAAGGATCAAGCCAAAATCAAAACAACAATGGCAGAGGAAGAGGTGGAAGATTTCAGAATCAATTTCAAAGAGGAAGACAGAATTCAAGAGGAAGTTATGGTAGAGGTGGTGGAAGAAATTGGAATCAGAATCAGCCTTACAATACCACATATTACAATTATACAAATGATACACAGAATGACATTCATACAACATTGATGATGAATTCAGTAAGTCCATCAGAGAAGGAGGATCTCAAGGTATTTTATATTGACTCTGGTTGTTCAAATCATTTGTCAGGTAATATAGAATTATTGTCAGAATTGGAAGAAGGCAATTCAAGTCATACAGTACAAACAGGTGATAATACAAAACATAATGTGCATTCAATTGGAAAGGTGAAGTGCAGGAGTGGAGCTGATTTGTTAACAAATGTTTTGTATGTTCCAACAATACCAAAGAATCTGATTAGTGTTGGACAAATAGTGGAAAAAGGTTTTCAAGTCAGATTTACAAATGAAGGGGTATTTGTTGAAGATCTAGAGGATGCCTACAATCCCATTGTTTGTGGTAAGAAGGAAGGTAGACTTTTTACTCTCAAAGTGCAAGGAAATGTTGGTCAAGCTCTAATCACACATGGTGATGAAGTAATTACAGAGTTAGACCTTTGGCATAAGAGATTGGGACACTTCAATGAAAGAGGAATCAAAACTATGGTGGAGAACCAATCTGTAATGGGGCTACCAAATGTGAAAAGTCAACATATGATACAAGTGTGAAGCTTGTCAGATGGGAAAAGCACACAGATTACCATTTCAGAAGAAAGGTTTCAAGCATGATGGTTTGCTTGAACTCATACATACAGATGTATGGGGACCAACAAAAGAAGGATCAATAAATGGATCTAGGTATTATGTTCTGTTTATTGATGATGCTACAAGGTGGATAACTCTTTATGTTCTAAAAGAAAGATCAGAAGTATTTGGAGCATTCAAACATTTTCATGCTTATGCAGAAAGAGTTACAGGTCAAAAACTCAAGAGGTTAAGGTCTGATGGAGGGGGAGAATACTTCTCCCAAGAGTTTAATGACTATCTTTGGAATGCAGGTATCAAGAGAGAGATAACTTGCAGGTATACACCTCAACATAATGGGGTAGCAGAAAGGAGAAATAGAACATTGGTTGAATTTGCAAGAGCAATGTTAAAAGAAAAGAATTGCCCTAATTATCTTTGGGCTGAGGCTGTAAATACAGCTACATACCTTGTGAATAGACTACCATGTGGAGCTTTGAATGGTATGACCCCTTATGAAGCTTGGTGGGGTAAGAAACCAACACTTGATCATTGTAAAGTGTTTGGGTCAATTGCCTATGCTTATGTGCCATCACAACTTAGACATAAGATTGAACCAAAGGTAGAAAAATATGTGTTTATTGGGTATGATGAAAAGCAAATGGGTTATAGGCTATGGAGTCCTTTAACTAAACATTTTATTGTTTCCAGAGATGTAACCTTTGATGAACAGAAGAGTTGGTATGCAGATAAAGATTGTGATCTTGAAACATTTGAAGAAGAGGTAAGAAGAAGTGCAAGAGGTGAGTCACATATGCAGATAGATGGAGATGAAGAACATATGCAAACAAGCACATCAAGAGTTGGATCGTATAGAGGAAATGAAGATGGACCAATATTTGATGAAGAAGTACATCCAGATATACATGAAGAGTGTGAACCAAGAAGATCAACCAGAAAATAAAATGCATTTTTGAATGGATATATATCAGATGAGGTGTACATGGAGCAGCCTCAAGGGTTTGCAGATCACAAGTTTCCAAATTATGTTTGCAGGCTGAGAAGAGCACTTTATGGTTTGAAGCAAGCTCCAAGAGCTTGGAATTATAGACTTGTAAAGTATCTTAATGATCTTGGATATCAAAGTTCAAAGGCAGATGCAACTTTACTTATCAAAAGAACAGATGAAGGTATGATCTACATTTGTATTTATGTAGATGATATTATAATTACAGGTACCTCAAATGAAGGAATCAAGGAGGTGAAGAAGTTACTTGAGAGAGAATTTAAGATAAGTGATCTAGGAAAATTGTCATATTTTCTTGGAATGGAAATCACTTATGCAGAACATGGCATATATGTATCACAAGAAAGGTATCTCTTGAATCTTCTAAAGAAGTTTAACATGGAGAATTGCAGAGAGGCATCAACACCACTAGAGGTCAATCATAAACTCAGTAGATATGATGGTACAGAGTTCAAAGACATGAGGAAGTATCAATCTTTGGTGGGAAGTTTAATTTATGCTACACTAACAAGGCCTGATCTTAGTTATGCAGTGGGTGTTCTTTCTCAATTCATGCATTGTCCAAAGGATCCACATTGGATTGCAGGTCAAAGAGTTCTTAGATATATCAAAGGGACTTTGAAAGAAAGATTGTATTATCCTTTTACATCAAATATAAGATTGAGAGCCTATAGTGATTCAGATTGGGCAGGAAGTCAGGATGATAGAAGATCTACTCATGGCTACATGATATACATTGGAGATAAGCTTGTGAGTTGGTGTTCAAAGAAACAACATATAGTGGCCTTGTCATCAACAGAAGCTGAGTATAAAGGACTTGTGGAAGCAGCAAAAGAAGTAATATGGATGCAGACATTATTCAAAAGCTTGGGAATTGATCAAGGTATACCCATCATTCATGGAGATAATATGAGCTCACTATATCTTGCAGCAAATCCTGTATTTCATGCAAGGACAAAGCACATAGAAATACAGTATCATTTTCTCAGAGAAAAAGTAATGGAAAAGGAGATTGAAGTGGTGTACACTTCTACAAAAGATCAGATTGCAGATATTATGACAAAGAGCTTGGATGGAGTGAAGACAAGTAGATTCAAGGAGATGGCAGGAATAAAAGAGAAGAAGACTATATGAAGAAGTCAAAGCATGCTAATTAGTGATTGAGGGGGAGCTGTTGGGGCTTCACTCACTAATTAAGCATGGATATATATGAAGACAGGAAGAAGGAAAGGAAAAGTATACAGAAACTTAAGCCTAAGTGAAGGGACAATTTCACTATTGTAAATTAGTGCAGATTAGAGTCTAGTTTTTTCATAAGATCTTCAGAACTTACGAGTTCGAGTCTAGGAGAATGTAAATCATAGGTATATAAGTTAATTTGAGACAAAAACTATGTAGAGAGAACTCAATTTTGTAATCTGAGTAAGTAGAGAAAAGTCGTGTGGGAACATCATGTTGAAAGTTTTTCAAGCTCAAGAGTGTGGGAACATGCCCCAAATTGAACCTTCCACATCATCCACAATCAAAGGAGGCTGATTTCCACGAGTTGGAGGCATCAAATCATGCCCATAATGGAAAGAATTTGATTAGAGAAGATTTAGCTCACCTCTTGATGTGATTGGACCTCACTTTTGACATGTATATGCTTTTGATTGGTTAAAGAGGTTAGTATGAGGTCTTTAAAACCTCTAATGAGTTGTATTATGACTTAGAGTCGTGGAAATACGTGCCCAAGCTGCCCCCTTGCTTAAGCACACCCCCTACTAGCTGTTCTCTGCATATTTTGTAGAAATTTCACTTTTACACACTCTATCTATCTAGATGTTTTTGGCAGACCCCCCGGTCTTGTAATTGTTGTTTCTCCTTCATCCGGAATCCATTTGCAATGATTTCTGTCTTGTTGGAAAGCTTATAAGTTCTACTTTGGCTGGTATAAGTCTCAGGTTCAGTGCCTGCACATGTGCAGAGAAATGACCAGAACAGTGTCTGTCTAGTTAGCTCATACTGTGTGAAGAGATCAAGTTATCTGTTTTGTTGCAGCTAGTTGAGGCATCATCCAGTGTCCAAATGGAGTGATTTTACTCTCATTTGAAAGATCTTAAATTCTAGATTATGCCTGAAAAATTTCATTTTCAGTCTCTGCATATACTCAAAGAAACTCAGAAAATACAGAGCTTATGTCTGAAAAATTTCAGGATCCTAGGAGGGTTCATTTGCTTTTGTTGTGCACATAGGAGTGTTTATCCTCCAACAGTGGTATCAGAGCTATAAGTGGAGTATCAAAGAGAGAAGAAGGAGCTACTGAAGTGAAGTAAAGACTTCATCAAAGTTTCAAGGAAGGAAGCAAAGAACGGGCACGTCAACAACAAGGGGAAGCAAATACATCATCAAATCAAAGACGAAGCTTCATCAAGAGGAGTAGCTCTATTTTTTGAGGTAAAAGCCATCCTTTTCAACTTCATTGCATCAAGGGGGAGGTTCAAAAGAGTTAGGAGGCACCATGGCTGATCTCAATGCTCAGATTGAGAAGCTCGAAAAAGGAAATTACCAACCGTGGCGATTTAGAATAAGCAATTTTTTGATGGGGAAAGGTTTGTGGGGACTTGTGAGTGGTGGAGAGCCAAAACTCTACATAGATGAGGTAAATCCAACCAATGATCAGAGAAGAGCAGTAAGAGAGTGGGATGAAAGGGACAAAAGGGTCATTTTCATTTTATCTCAGCATATTAGCAACTCTATGGTAGGGCATATTCAAGATTTGGATACATCGAAGAAGGTGTGGGAGTGCTTGGAGAGATTGTACTCAACCTCCACAAAAGCTAGAAAAATTCAGCTCAAGAATGAGCTAAATAATCTTAGGAAAAGCCCCTCTCAAGGTGCTAATGATTACATATTAAAGGTTAAAGAGCTTGCAGATGCACTAGGGTCAATCGGTTGTGCCCTAGATGATGACGATCTTGTCACCCACACCCTAAATGGACTTAGGGATGATGAAAAATGGAGGGCTTTCACAACTTCAGTGTATGTAAGGGACTCTCTTCCTGATTTTGATCAACTAATCACTCTCATGGTGACAGAAGAGATGAACCTTGGTGGTCATAATGCCAAGGATAGCCAAGGGCAGTTGTTGTATGCAGGTAGAGGAAGAGGAAGACACAACCGAGGTGCTACAAGAGGAAGAGGAAGATATCAAAGCAACCAAGGAGGTCAAGGACAACAAGAAAATGCAGGTCAAAGAGGTGGAAGAGCCACAAATAGAGGAAGAGGTGGAAGATTTGGTGGAAGAGGACAAGCCACTTCAAATGGATGCTTTGTATGCGGTAAGCCCGGTCATTTTGCAAATGAATGCTATCATAGAGCTCAAAGACAAGGGAATCAAAGCAACAACAACAACAATTATAGAGGGCAAGGTAATTATGCAAACACATCATCCAGCCAAGGGAATGATTATTTACTTGCCATGAGGTATGGTGAAGATACAACTCAAGCTAGTGAAGATGTATGGTATGTAGACAGTGGATGTAGCAATCATATGTCATGTCGAAAGGAGTTTTTTAGTAATTTGCAGGTCCCAAATCATCAAGGGCATGTGGAAACAGGTGATAACTCAGAGCATATCATTCAACATGTGGGAGATATCAGTTTGGAAGGAAATCAAAGAGCAAAGTGCTTATCAGAGGTATTACATGTCCCTACTATTACCAAAAACTTGATTTCGGTAGGCCAAATGGTAGAAAAAGGCTATCAAGTTAGGTTCAATGAAAGAGGAAGTTTTGTTGAGGATCCAAGGGCAGGTTTCAAGCTCATAGCAAAAGGAAAAAAGCAAGGGAGAATGTTCACAATGGACATAAATCAGCCACACCATTCAATGTATGTCACATATGGAGACAAGAGGATAGCAAATTTGGATCTATGGCATAAACGAATAGGTCACATCAACCTACAAAAGCTCAAGGACATGCAAAGGAGGAGCTTGGTAAGAGGCCTACCAAATTTTACATCTAAAATGTTGCATGAAATTTGTGTAGCTTGCCAACAAGGAAAACAATCAAGGCTGCCCTTCAAGAAGAGTACCTATGTAAGTGCAAATGTTTTAGATCTCATTCACACGGATGTTCGGGGTCCAACAAGAGAAGCATCCCTTGCTGGAAATAGGTATTTTGTAACCTTCATTGATGACTTTTCAAGGAAAGTGTGGTTGTATTGCATTAGAAACAAATCAGATGTGTTCCACTACTTCAAGAAATTCAAAGCACAGGTGGAAAAGGAATCTGGCAAGTTTATCAAAACTTTGAGATCCGATGGAGGGGGAGAGTATTTCTCCCATGAATTTTCTGAATTTTTGCAGGTCAATGGCATCAAAAGACAATTTACATGCAGGTATACCCCTCAACAAAATGGGGTAGCAGAGAGAAAGAACAGACACATAGCAGAGGTAACAAGGTGTATGCTCAACGAAATGAATATGCCGCATTGTTATTGGGGAGAGGCTACATATACAGCCACATACATCATGAATAGATGTCCTACATCAGGTATACATCATCTAACCCCTGAGGAAGCATGGAGTGGAAGAAAACCTTGCATTTCACATCTTAGAATCTTTGGTTGTATATGCTATGTACATGTACCTCAAGAGTTGAGGTCAAAGTTAGATGCCAAATCTGAAAGGTGTATTTTTTTGGGATATTCTATGGAACAAAAGGGGTATAAATGCTATAATCCCATCACCAAGGAGCTGAAGGTAAGTAGGGATGTTGTCTTTGATGAGTTGAAGCCTTGGTATGCATGCACAAGTCCATTGCAGGTTGAAGACATAGGTGAGACAGATTTGAAGAATGATGATAGAGTTCAAGAAAGCATGGATTTGAGTGGTCCAAGAAACTCATGCAACACAAGGACACCCTCACCATGGAGTGGAAGGCTTAGGGAAAGAGAGACCAGCTCTGAAGAAAGCAAAGTCAAAGGCAAAGAGAAGATTTCAGTTGAAGAAGGAAGCTATGTGGACGAGAGCATGTTGGAAGATGAAGAGATAGAAGAAGTTCAAACTCCAGGAGTGGCCAAACAAAGAAAGAAGATGGCAACCACACCAAAAGGAAGTGAAAGAAGGTCTTCAAGAGTAAGATATCCAGTACAAAGGTTAACATATGATAATTTCATTGCAAAGCATTATGCATACATGACTCAGGTAATCAAGGACAAAGAACCAACTAGTTATGAAGAAGCTAAGGATTGCAAGGAATGGCAAGAGGCAATGAAGGAAGAGCTCAAAGCACTTGATGAGAACCATACTTGGAGCTTGGTACCAGCTCAAGAAGGCATGAAGGTGATAGGTAATAAGTGGGTTTACAAAATTAAAAGAAATTCAGATGGTTCCATTGCTAGGTACAAAGCAAGGTTGGTGGCGAAAGGCTTCTCCCAAAGCTACGGGATAGATTATGATGAAACTTTCAGCCCCGTAGCCAAGATGCCAACAATTAGGACTTTGATTACAGTGGCCACATCAAGGAAATGGAGCTTATATCAGTTGGATGTGAAGAATGCCTTCCTCAATGGAGAGCTTGAAGAAGTAGTCTACATGAGCCAACCTCAAGGATTTGCTAGTATGAGGTACCCAAATCATGTTTGCAAGCTAAGGAAAGCACTATATGGACTAAAGCAAGCCCCAAGGGCCTGGAATCAGAGGTTAGTGGATTATTTATCAAGTTGTGGATACAAAGAAAGTGTTGCAGATCCATCACTTTACATGAAGAAGCAAGGAGACAAGACGGTATATATATGCATCTATGTGGACGATTTGATCATCACAGGAAGTGATATTGCAGATATTAAAGATATCAAATCAAAGCTAGGAAAGGAGTTCAAGATATCTGATCTTGGAACACTAAAATACTTCTTGGGAATAGAGGTAATCTATGCACACAATGGCATCTTCTTGATTCAAAGAAAATACTTGTTGGATGTGCTATACAGGTTTGGTATGAGTGGTTGTAAGCCACTTTCTCAGCCCATGGAGCCCAATACAAAGTTGGTTGCACGTCAAGGAGAGGCTATACAAGATATTACACTATATAGAAGCATAATTGGTTCATTAATTTATGCTACATTCACTAGACCTGATCTTGCATATGTAGTAGGTGTTCTCTCTCAATTTTTGCATACACCTACTCATGATCATCTTATGGCGGCAAGAAAGGTGCTTCGTTACATCAAGCACACCATCAACCAAGGTCTATTTTACTCATATGATGCTGATCTAAGTGTCAAAGGATATAGTGATGCTGATTGGGCAGGTAGCAAGGATGATCGAAGGAGTACATCGGGTTATGTTTTCATGATAGGTACAAAAGTGATCTCTTGGAGCTCTAAGAAGCAACCCACTGTTGCTCTTTCATCCACAGAGGTTGAGTACAGAGGTTTAGCATCGGCTACATGTGAGCTATTATGGCTTAAGAAGCTACTTAAGGACTTGGAAGTGGAAGTGCAGGAGTTTCCTCTTTATGGAGACAACATTTCAAGCATCTATCTAGCTAACAATCCCATGTTTCATGCAAGGAGCAAGCACATAGAGGTTCATTACCACTTCGTTAGAGAAAAGGTGATGGCAAAAGAGCTAGATATAAGGTATGTGAACACTAAAATGCAAGTTTCAGACATGATGACAAAGTTTCTTGAAGGTACAAAGCTTGGAGGATTCAAGGAAGCTATCAACATAAGAGACATAGGCTGAAGCAACAAAGGAAAAGACTTGAGCTTGAGGGGGAGTGTTGAAAGTTTTCAAGCTCAAGAGTGTGGGAACATGCCCCAAATTGAACCTTCCACATCATCCACAATCAAAGGAGGCTGATTTCCACGAGTTGGAGGCATCAAATCATGCCCATAATGGAAAGAATTTGATTAGAGAAGATTTAGCTCACCTCTTGATGTGATTGGACCTCACTTTTGACATGTATATGCTTTTGATTGGTTAAAGAGATTAGTATGAGGTCTTTAAAACCTCTAATGAGTTGTATTATGACTTGGAGTCGTGGAAATACGTGCCCAAGCTGCCCCCTTGCTTAAGCACACCCCCTACTAGCTGTTCTCTGCATATTTTGTAGAAATTTCACTTTTACACACTCTATCTATCTAGATGTTTTTGGCAGACCCCCCGGTCTTGTAATTGTTGTTTCTCCTTCATCCGGAATCCATTTGCAATGATTTCTGTCTTGTTGGAAAGCTTATAAGTTCTGCTTTGGCTGGTATAAGTCTCAGGTTCAGTGCCTGCACATGTGCAGAGAAATGACCAGAGCAGTGTCTGTCTAGTTAGCTCATACTGTGTGAAGAGATCAAGTTATCTGTTTTGTTGCAGCTAGTTGAGGCATCATCCAGTGTCAAAATGGAGTGATTTTACTCTCATTTGAAAGATCTTAAAGTCTAGATTATGCCTGCAAAATTTCATTTTCAGTCTCTGCATATACTCAGAGAAACTCAAAAAATACAGAGCTTATGTATGAAAAATTTCAGGATCCTAGGAGGGTTCATTTGCTTTTGTTGTGCACATAGGAGTGTTTATACTCCAACACATCATCATCGTATTGGCATGTATTTGTTGGTGCAAATTACAAGCCTACACTTTTTTGCTTGAAGGTTACAAAGAAATGAGATTCCATGTGAACCATAGCTAGAGGATTCTTACCTCTTTACCTCTTTGTAAAAGTTAAATCTTCATTGATTTGAGAGAATATGTGTAACCACCTACCCACGGGAGTTGTGGACTTTATTAGTTGTAAAGCATCAATCAGTTTGAGAGAATATCTCCTAGGATGTAGGAACATGATTATAGAGAGCCAAAGTTTGAATTCAAATTCAACCTTTAGACTCAACCTCTATAAAAGGGATCATCAAAAGGTCGCGATAGAAAAAAATCACTTTCCGCAATCTTCATCTTCATCTCTATATGTGTGTAAGGCATATATTGTTGCCTACACCTTACCACATCATTTGGCTATGGTTTCCAAGCCAATGATTTTGTACACAAGTGTTCATTAATACATATATCTACAATTATTCATCTCTCAGTTCTCTGTCATAGTCTCTGTTAGTCACTCAACTTGTGGAGATCATATCTCACTCACTTCTCCACCAAATTCAAAGATTTATAGCTTCTTGGAACCAAGTCAAAGTATTCTACGTGTTGTCAAAGTTTGAAGGATTTCTATTTAGCCATCTCAGAGAAAAGTCCGTCGAGGTGATCACTAGTCGAAGTCTGCAACAGTCCTAAAATATCAAGGGTAAAGGTTTACTTGCTAAATTAATTTCTCTGAGCATAGTTAGTCTTTTTGAGTGATTTCACTTGAAATCATTATCTTGCTAAGCTAATTAGATACCCCTAAAAGGAATTTTTCCAATTCCTACTATGCTCGTCATACTGAGCAAAAGATGCAGCAAGAGCATTGTAAAAAATAGAAGGTTTTCTTGAAGACTTGAAGTTCAAAGTAATCTGTTTTGATTCAATCTTTTCATACATCATTCTCAAAGTACATAGGCCATTTTATGGTGTCATTGGAAAGCTAAGAAGTTCTACTTGATGGAGAGTGTTAATCTCCAAAAGAACAACCTACTCTTGTGATTAGAGCACCTCTATACCAAGAGTAAGTCAAAACCTTTACCAAATTAGAGGTCCAATCTCCAAATTATCAAAAGTTAAAAAATTCTGTGAAGAAGATGAAACATAGAAAGTCTGCTGCACAATTTCTTCTCATTGACTTATCAAACCTTTAAAGTTTTCTATGAAATTTTGTATGGAGTGTCGTCTAAACATTGCGCACCTCCTCCAAGTTAAAGTTCTTCAAAAGGTTTAGTATAACTTGAGAAATCAACTTCACAAGTTACCTATGTTCAAATCTGCACTTCTGAGAAGTCGATTTGACACCCCTAACTTCTTAACTTTGGTTCTCACAATGTCGAACCGTTTTGCCAAATCCTTTTGGCTGTAGATAGCTTATCTCTCAACTTAGATTTTGAGCTATCACATGTGTAAAACTTTACACTGTGCACTGAGCACTACTCATTTCTTTGGACTCGAAAACTGCGCCTGTTTCAGGAGACTGTGAACACTCAACACATATGAATGTTCCTACAGATAATTCTCCTAACCTGTTTACAATTAGACTCTAAAATTTTGATCACAAACTCATCAACTATCAACTTAGATATCCTCAAAAGGATTTCACAAATGATCAAACACAGACGGAGCAGACACGAAAAGATCGGGCGCAATATTTCTTCAATTACTCAGAAAGTTACAGTTGAGTGATGAGAGAAAACTCAACTAACTTTTCACATGTCTCATGACATCTAACTTCACCTTTCTTGACTTCTATCTATTCTTTCATATGCTCTCATATCACGCCTCGACATTTTCAAGGTATTTATAGATAAATTTGTACAAGTCTATGACTAATCAAAGATCTAAGTGAACTATGTACATATGTGTACATTCCTCACATACTCTGAATGTATCTTCCTTCCAAGCTTCAAGAATTCATCTCATCCTTCATTCTTTAGTCTTCAAACATTCAATTGGTGATTGATCTGCACCAACAGCTCCCCCTCAATCATCAATTGAGGTTTCTCCTTTCTTCTTTATACCTGCCATATCTTTAAACTTCTGTAGCTTTGGTCCATCCAAGCTCTTTGTAAGCATATCAGCTATCTGATCTTTAGTTGAAGTATGAATGACTTCAATCTCCTTGTCCATCACTTTCTCTCTTAGAAAGTGATATTGTATCTCAATGTGTTTGGTCCTGGCATGAAAAACAGGATTAGCAGCTTAATACAATGAAATCATGTTATCTCCAAATATAATTGATATCCCATGCACAATGTCAAGACTCTTCATTAAGGTCTTGAGACAAATCACTTCCTTTGCAGCTTCAACCATGCCTTTGTATTCTGCTTCTGTAGAAGACAAAGCAACTGTATGTTGCTTCTTGGAACACCATGAGATAAGTTTATCTCCCACATAACACATGTATCCAAAAGTAGATCTTCTATCATCTGGATTACCTGCCCAATCTGCATCACTATAGATTTTGATATTTGTATCTGAGGTAAACCCATAATACAAACCTTCATTGAGTGTACCCTTAATGTACCTCAACACTCTTTGACCTGCAATCCAATGTTCTTTCCTAGGACAATGCATGAATTGAGACAAAACCCCTACTGCATATGATAAATCAGGTCTAGTTAAAGTAGCATAGATAAGACTACCAATCAGACTCTGATATTGTCTCATGTCCTTGAACTCTTCACCACCAAACTTACTCAATTTGTGATTCACCTCCATTGGTGTAGGTGCTACCCTGCAATCATCCATTTTAAACTTGATTAACAAGTTCTTCAAATACCTTTCTTGGGTCACAAATACTCCATGTTGAGTATATGTAATCTCCATGCCCAAGAAGTATGACAAGTCTCCCAAGTCACTTATTTTGAACTCCTTTTCCATCTGCTTCTTGAGTCTTTGTATTCCTTCTTCATCTGTACCTGAAAGGATTATATCATCAACATATATGCACATGTATATGAAACCATTATCACTTGCTTTGACAAGCAAGCTACTATCTGCCTTAGACACCTGAAATCCAAGTTCTTTCAAGAACTTTACAAGTCTATAGTTCCATGCCCTTGGGGCCTGCTTCAAGCCATACAAAGCTCTCTTGAGCTTGCACACATGATCTGGATACCTTTTATCTTTGAACCCTTGAGGTTGCTCCATGAACACATCATCTGAAATATAACCATTCAGAAAAGCATTTTTCACATCAAGTTGACATAACTTCCAACCTTTACATGCAGCAATAGTTATAAGTGTCCTGATGGTTGTCATCTTTGCCACAGGACTATAAGTCTCATCATAGTCAACACCATAAGTCTGAGCAAACCCTTTGACAACAAGTCTAGCTTTGTATCTAGACACACTTCCATCTGCAAACCTCTTGGTTTTGTAAACCCATTTGCATCCAATGATTTTCTGACTATTTGGTTTTGGAACCAAATCCCATGTTTGATTCTCCATCAATGCATCATATTCTTCCTGCATAGCTTTCTCCCATTTTTCCTTACCTCTTGCCTCTTCATATGTAGAAGGGTCTTCATCTGTATTCATCATATAAGCATAATCTTTTGTGGCCAAAAATGAAGTATCATAGCTATACCTTGTAGGTTGCCATCTGTTCCTTGTAGACCTCCTAAGCTCTCCACTTCTTGAGGTTTCTGGTTCTTCGTATTCAGGATCAAATCTTGGTATTTCTTCCACTTCAATCTGCACTTCATTATTCTCTTGTTCATCAAATATTTGAACCTTTGATTTACCTTTCCTTTGGCTCACTTCTTCTTCATTACATGTATTGTTATTAATTGTACCTGCATACCAAGTACTCTGCTCATCAAATGTCACATCTTTAGAAACCATGAATTGCTTTGTAGATGGAATCCACAATCTATAGCCCATTTGCTTGTCATCATAACCAATGAAAACATATTTTTCAGCTTTAGGCTCCAACTTGTGCCTTAATTGTGATGGCACATAAGCATATGCCACACATCCAAAAACTCTGCAATGATCCAAGGTAGGTCTCTTACCCCACCAAGCCTCATATGGTGTCATACCCTGCAAGGCTTTACATGGTAATCTATTAACCAAATAAGCAGCTGTATTCACAGCCTCAGCCCACAAATAATTAGGGCAATTTTTCTCCTTCATCATGGATCTTGCAAACTCAACAAGTGTTCTATTTCTCCTTTCTGCAACACCATTTTGTTGAGGAGAGTACCTGCAAGTAACTTCCCTTTTTATACCTGCATTCCACAAGTAATCACTGAACTCATTAGAGAAATACTGTCCCCCTCCATCTGACCTTAGTCTCTTCAACTTATGACCTGTAATTCTTTCTGCATATGCATGATAGTGTTTAAATGTGTTAAACACTTCTGACTTATCTTTGATCACATAAATAGTGATCCATCTAGTAGCATCATCAACATAAATAACATAATATCTTGATCCATTTATACTGTAATCCTTTGATGGTCCCCACACATCTGTGTGTACCAACTCAAGCTTCTCTGAGTACATAAAACCATGCTTGGAGTAGGAAGACTTATGAGCCTTACCTAATTGACATGCCTCACATCTGTATGTCATATGTTGACCTGCAACATTAGGCAAACCAAGCACTGAACCATTGTTAATCATGTCTTTAATACCTCTTTCATTGAAATGTCCAAGCCTCTTATGCCAAAGATCTAACTCAGAGATCTTATGTCCTCCATATGTAAACATAGCATGACCAATATTGCCTTGAATCTTCAATGTAAATAGTCTTCCTTCTTTCTTCCCTGAAACAATCTGTTTATACCCTTGACTAGGGTCTTCCACATATACTCCATCATTAGTGAACCTTACTTCATAACCTTTTTCCACAATTTTTCCTACACTTATCAAATTCTTAGGAATTGTAGGAACATACAAGACCTTACTCAATAAGGTACTACCATCCTTGGCCTTCACTGATCCAATTGACCTCACATTGTGCTTTGTGTTGTCACCTGTTTGAACAACATGATTAAAAACTTTATTCTCCAAATCAGTCATCAAAGATATATTACCACTCAGGTGATTGCTACACCCTGAGTCAATGTAGAAGACTCTCTGATCTTCACTCTGACTTTCACAAGTAGCATTCATTATTAATGTTGAATCCTCCTTTTGATCTGAAGCATAATTGTAGTAGGTGTTGTTGTATTGTTGACTTTGGAAACCTCTTCCTGCATTTCTTCCAAAGTAACTCCTACCACCTCTGCCTTTGAAATTACCTCTTTGGTTTCTGCCACCTCTTCCTCTTGCATTATAGTTTTGACTGTATCCATTATTATTCTGAGTATTATGCCAACAATCATTAGCTAAGTGATTTGTCTTACCACAAATCCAGCAAGCTTTGCCTCCATCTTTGTTATTCCTGCCTCTTCCTCTTCCTTTGCCACCTCCTCTTCCTCTTAGGAAGTTGGCTTGACTAGTTGTGCCTTCATCTTCACCTGCTTGTTGCTTTCCTTTGCTATTCTTCTTCTTGTCCTTTGAGTACATTGCATGACCTGCACTCTTGTCACTATCTCCTTTAACATCCTGCTCAAATGTTAGCATATGACCTAACAACTGATTTAAATCAGGAGTGAAATGATCAAGTGATAACTCTGTAGACAAAATGAATGGCTTCCATTTGTCATCACCTCTTAAGCCTGTAAGAATTTGCCTTACCAATTTATCCTCCTCAATGTCTTCATCAACAGCTCCTAATGCATCTGCAATGTCTTTCATCCTTGTTACATAGTCTGAAATAGATTGAGAAGCCTTCTTCTTGAATGTTGTAAACTCTGCCCATAAGGATGCCTTCCTTGACTTTGTAGTATTCTGGAAATGCTCCTCCAAAGCATTCCAAATATCAGTTGCACTTTCAAGACCTCGAATATGAGGCAACAAGTAATCATTGACTGCCATATATATAATGCTCCTAGCTTGAGCATCTTTCTTCATCCAATTTTTCAAGTCTGCTAACTCTTCCCTAGTTGGAACACTAGGATCTCTGAAACTTGGCTTCTCCTCTTCACCTGTGATGTAGGCTATTAAATCTTTGCTCATAAGATGAGCTTCCATCCTCATTGACCATGCAGGATAGTTTTCCCTATCCAATTTCTCTATCTGAAGAGAATCTCCCATCTTGTGTCCTCCTGTGTATTGAAAACTTCAACCTTTATGAGCAATATGTGTACCTTTACTTTGAATTAGACTCCTTTTGTCCTTCTTGATGTTGTATGATCTCCTCCTCAAGCTTTGCCTTCAAACTTTCACCTTTTAGCTCTTCAAATGTTGAAATTCTTGAATCTGCAGCAGTCGGGATCCTCCTTTTCTTGACTTTGATGTCTCCTGCTCTGATACCACTGATGGAGAGTGTTAATCTCCAAAAGAACAACCTACTCTTGTGATTAGAGCACCTCTATACCAAGAGTAAGTCAAAACCTTTACCAAATTAGAGGTCCAATCACCAAATTATCAAAAGTTAAAAAATTCTGTGAAGAAGATGAAACACAGAAAGTCTGCTGCACAATTTCTTCTCATTGACTTATCAAACCTTTAAAGTTTTCTATGAAATTTTGTATGGAGTGTTGTCTAGACATTGCGCACCTCCTCCAAGCTAAAGTTCTTCAAAAGGTTTAGTATAACTTGAGAAATCAACTTCACAAGTTACCTATGTTCAAATCTGCACTTCTGAGAAGTCGATTTGACACCCCTAACTTCTTAACTTTGGTTCTCACAATGTCAAACCCGTTTTGCCAAATCCTTTTGGCTGTAGATAGCTTATCTCTCAACTTATATTTTGAGCTATCACATGTGTAAAACTTTACACTGTGCACTGAGCACTACTCATTTCTTTGGACTCGAAAATTGTGCCTGTTTCAGGAGACTGTGAACACTCAACACATATGAATGTTCCTACAGATAATTCTCCTAACCTGTTTACAATTAGACTCTAAAATTTTGATCACAAACTCATCAACTATCAACTTAGATATCCTCAAAAGGATTTCACAAATGATCAAACACAGACGGAGCAGACACGAAAAGATCGGGAGCAATATTTCTTCAATTACTCGGAAAGTTACAGTTGAGTGATGAGAGAAAACTCAACTAACTTTTCACATGTCTCATGACATCTAACTTCACCTTTCTTGACTTCTATCTATTCTTTCATATGCTCTCATATCACGCCTCAACATTTTCAAGGTATTTATAGATAAATTTGTACAAGTCTATGACTAATCAAAGATCTAAGTGAACTATGTACATATGTGTACATTCCTCACATACTCTGAATGTATCTTCCTTCCAGGCTTCAAGAATTCATCTCATCCTTCATTCTTTAGTCTTCAAACATTCAATTGGTGATTGATCTGCACCAACACTACTTATCAACTTTGAAGCATCAAAGGGTTGGTACAAAGCAGGATTTGGCAGTACCTACTTATCTTTCTGAAGTATTCATCCACCTTCCCAACAGTATTGCTATTAATTTTTGGCATACGTAGTTGCCATTATCTTTGGTTGGATCAGTAACAGGTGGTGACACGTTACTCATTGTTCTTTTGCTATTTCTTAACTTGTTTGATTGCTCAGTTTATAAGGGACACTTTGTTGGATTTTTTCCAAGATTCTTTCACATCTACTTTGTGAGTTTGGAGACTTCATGACTAGGCTTATGCTCATGGTTTTATGTGCATGCTAGATGCATGGGTATGTGACACGTGGTTCACATGGTTTCTTCTCCAGTGAGATAGTTGTGATGTGAGTTATGCATATGGACATGCAAATGTGATTACTAGTCTCTTGGATTGCCAGCATGATGTCTTCATGGTTTGATGGCACTGACTTTTTGAGATGGAAAGCTCAGATGTGGCATACATTGGTTCATGCATGGTTACACATGTGTTGGTGCAGATCAATCACCAATTGAAGATTTGAAGTAAAGAAGATGGATACATTCACAAGAATGAAGGACATGTACACATATGTACATTAGTTATGACATAGGTTACATATACTTATGCTTTGATAGAAGTTTGTACATAATTGCCTATAAATATCTTTGGAAAATGTCGGGGCATAGAGTGTGAGAAAAGAGAAGACAATGAGAGACTATGTATGAGCATAGGAATAGAGAAATAAGTGATTGTAAAGGTTAGTAGATACATGAGAAGTGAAGGAAAGTCTCTCACTTACTTTCAGTTGTAGTCTTCTCCAGAAATGAAAGAAATATTGCGCCCGATCTTTTCGAGTCTGCTCCTTCTGTGGTAAATCATTTGTGAAATCCTTTTGAGGATATCTAAGTTGATAGTTGATGAGTTTGTGACAAAAATTTTAGAGTCTAATTGTAAACAGGTTAGGAGAATTATCTGTAGGAATATTCATATGTGTTGAGTGTTCACAGTCTCCTAAAACAGGCACAGTTTTCGAGTCGAAAGAAATGAGTAGTGCTCAGTGCACAGTGTAAAGTTTTACACATGTGATAGCTCAAAATCTAAGTTGAGAGATAAGCTATCTACAGCCAAAAGGATTTGGCAAAACGGGTTCGACATTGTGAGAAGCAAAGTTAATAAGTTAGGGGTGTCAAATCGACTTCTCAGAAGTAGAGATTTGGACATAGGTAACTTGTGAAGTTGATTTCTCAAGTTATACTAAACCTTTTGAAGAATTTTAACTTGGAGGAGGTGCGCAATCTCTAGGCGACACTCCATACAAAATTTCATAGAAAACTTTAAAGGTTTGATAAGTCAATGAGAAGAAATTGTGCAGCAGACTTTCTGTGTTTCATCTTCTTCACAGAATTTTTCAAATTTTGATAAATTGGAGATTGGACCTCTAATTTGGTAAAGGTTTTGACTTACTCTTGATATAGAGGTGTTCTAAATTCAAGAGTAGGTTGTTCTTTTGGAGATTAACACTCTCTATCAGTGGTATCAGAGCAGGAGACATCAAAATCAAGAAAAGGAGGATCCCGACTGCTGCAGATTCAAGAATTTCAACAATTGAAGAGCTAGAAGGTGAAAGTTTGAAGGCAAAGCTTGAAGAGGAGACCATACAACATCAAGAAGGACAAAAGGAGTCTAATTCGAAGTAAAGGTACACATATTGTTCATAAAGGTTGAAGTGTTCAATACACAGGAGGACACAAGATGGGAGATTCTCTTCAGATAGAGAAATTGGATAGGGAAAACTATCCTGCATGGTCAATGAGGATGGAAGCTCATCTTATGAGCAAAGATTTAATAGCCTACATCACAGGTGAAGAGGAGAAGCCAAGTTTCAGAGATCCTAGTGTTCCAACTAGGGAAGAGTTAGCAGATTTGAAGAATTGGATGAAGAAAGATGCTCAAGCTAGGAGCATTATATATATGGCAGTCAATGATTACTTGTTGCCTCATATTCGAGGTCTTGAAAGTGCAACTGATATCTAGAATGCTTTGGAGGAGCATTTCCAGAATACTACAAAGTCAAGGAAGGCATCCTTATGGGCAGAGTTTACAACCTTCAAGAAGAAGGCCTCTCAATCTATTTCAGACTATGTAACAAGGATGAAAGACATTGCAGATGCATTAGGAGCTGTTGATGAAGACATTGAGGAGGATAAATTGGTAAGGCAAATTCTTACAGGCTTAAGAGGTGATGACAAATGGAAGCCATTCATTTTGTCTACAGAGTTATCACTTGATCATTTCACTCCTGATTTAAATCAGTTGCTAGGTCATATGCTAACATTTGAGCAGGATGTTAAAGGAGATAATGACAAGAGTGCAGGTCATGCAATGTACTCAAAGGACAAGAAGAAGAATAGCAAAGGAAAGCAACAAGCAAATGAAGATGAAGGCACAACTAGTCAAGCCAACTTCCTAAGAGGTAGAGGAGGTGGCAAAGGTAGAGGAAGAGGCAGGAATAACAAAGATGGAGGCAAAGCCTGCTGGATTTGTGGTAAGACAAATCACTTAGCTAATGATTGTTGGCATAATACTCAGAATAATAATGGATATAATCAGAACTATAACTCTAGAGGAAGAGGAGACAGAAACCAAAGAGGTAATTTCAGAGGCAGAGGTGGTAGGAGTTACTTTGGAAGAAATGCAGGTAGAGGATTCCAAAGTCAACAATACAACAACACCTACTATAATTATGCTTCAGATCAAAAGGAGGATTCAACATTAATAATGAATGCTACTTGTGAAAGTCAGAGTGAAGATCAGAGAGTCTTCTACATTGACTCAGGGTGTAGCAACCATCTGAGTGGTAATATATCTTTGATGACTGATTTGGAGAATAAGGTGTTTAATCATGTTGTTCAAACAGGTGACAACACAAAGCATAATGTGAAGTCAATTGGATCAGTGAAGGCTAAGGATGGTAGTACCTTATTGAGTAAGGTCTTGTATGTTCCTACAATTCCTAAGAATTTGATAAGTGTAGGACAAATTGTGGAAAAAGGTTATGAAGTAAGGTTCACTAATGATGGAGTATATGTGGAAGACCCTAGTCAAGGGTATAAACAGATTGTTTCAGGGAAGAAAGAAGGAAGACTATTTACATTGAAGATTCAAGGCAATGTTGGTCATGCTATGTTCACATATGGAGGACATAAGATCTCTGAGTTAGATCTTTGGCACAAGAGGCTTGGACATTTCAATGAAAGAGGTATTAAAGACATGATTAACAATGGTTCAGTGCTTGGTTTGCCTAATGTTGCAGGACAACATATGACATACAGATGTGAGGCATGTCAATTAGGTAAGGCTCATAAGTCTTCCTACTCCAAGCATGGTTTTATGTACTCAGAGAAGCTTGAGTTGGTACACACAGATGTGTGGGGACCATCAAAGGATTTCAGTATAAATGGGTCAAGGTATTATGTGATTTATGTTGATGATGCTACTAGATGGATCACTATTTATGTGATCAAAGATAATTCAGAAGTGTTTAACACATTTAAACACTATCATGCATATGCAGAAAGAATTACAGGTCATAAGTTGAAGAGATTAAGGTCAGATGGAGGGGGAGAGTATTTCTCTAATGAGTTCAATGATTATTTGTGGAATGCAGGTATAAAAAGGGAAGTTACTTGCAGGTACTCTCCTCAACAAAATGGTGTAGCAGAAAGGAGAAATAGAACACTTGTTGAGTTTGCAAGATCCATGATGAAGGAGAAAAATTGCCCTAATTATTTGTGGGCGGAGGTTGTAAATACAGCTACTTATTTGGTTAATAGATTACCATGTAAAGCCTTGCAGGGTATGACACCATATGAGGCTTGGTGGGGTAAGAGACCTACCTTGGATCATTGCAGAGTTTTTGGATGTGTGGCATATGCATATGTGCCATCACAATTAAGGCACAAGTTAGAGCCTAAAGCTGAAAAATATGTTTTCATTGGTTATGATGATAAGCAGATGGGTTATAGATTGTGGAATCCATCTACAAAACAATTCATGGTTTCTAAAGATGTGACATTTGATGAGCAGAGCACTTGGTATGCAGGTACAATTAATATCAATACAGGTAATGAAGAAGAAGTGAGCCAAAGGAAAGGTAAATCAAAGGTTCAAATATTTGATGAACAAGAGAATAATGAAGTGCAGATTGAAGTGGAAGAAATACCAAGATTTGATCCTGAATATGAAGAACCAGAAACCTCAAGAAGTGGAGAGCTTAGGAGGTCTACAAGGAACAGATGGCAACCTACAAGGTATAGCTATGATACTTCATTTTTGGCCACAAAAGATTATGCTTATATGATGAATACAGATGAAGACCCTTCTAGATATGAAGAGGCAAGAGGTAAGGAAAAATGGGAGAAAGCTATGCAGGAAGAATATGATGCATTGATGGAGAATCAAACATGGGATTTGGTTCCAAAACCAAATAGTCAAAAAATCATTGGATGCAAATGGGTTTACAAAACCAAGAGGTTTGCAGATGGAAGTGTGTCTAGATACAAAGCTAGACTTGTTGTTAAAGGGTTTGCTCAGACTTATGGTGTTGACTATGATGAGACTTATAGTCCTGTGGCAAAGATGACAACCATCATGACACTTATAGCTATTGCTGCATGTAAAGGTTGGAAGTTATGTCAACTTGATGTGAAAAATGCTTTTCTGAATGGTTATATTTCAGATGATGTGTTCATGGAGCAACCTCAAGGGTTCAAAGATAAAAGGTATCCAGATCATGTGTGCAAGCTCAAGAGATCTTTGTATGGCTTGAAGCAGGCCCCAAGGGCATGGAACTATAGACTTGTAAAGTTCTTGAAGGAACTTGGATTTCAGGTGTCTAAAGCAGATAGTAGCTTGCTTGTCAAAGCAAGTGATAAAGGTTTTATATACATGTGCATATATGTTGATGATATAATCCTTACAGGTACAGATGAAGAAGGAATTCAAAGATTAAAGAAACAGATGGAAAAGGAGTTCAAAATAAGTGACTTGGGAGACTTGTCATACTTCTTGGGCATGGAGATTACATATACTCAACATGGAGTATTTGTGACCCAAGAAAGGTATTTGAAGAACTTGTTAATCAAGTTTAAAATGGATGATTGCAGGGTAGCACCTACACCAATGGAGGTGAATCACAAATTGAGTAAGTTTGGAGGTGAAGAGTTCAAGGACATGAGACAATATCAGAGTTTGGTTGGTAGTCTTATCTATGCTACTTTAACTAGACCTGATTTATCATATGCAGTAGGGGTTTTGTCTCAATTCATGCATTGCCCAAGGAAAGAACATTGGATTGCAGGTCAAAGAGTGTTGAGGTACATTAAGGGTACACTCAATGAAGGTTTGTATTATGGGTTTACCTCAGATACAAATATCAAAATCTATAGTGATGCAGATTGGGCAGGTAATCCAGATGATAGAAGATCTACTTTTGGATACATGTGTTATGTGGGAGATAAACTTATCTCATGGTGTTCCAAGAAGCAACATACAGTTGCTTTGTCTTCTACAGAAGCAGAATACAAAGGCATGGTTGAAGCTGCAAAGGAAGTGATTTGGCTCAAGACCTTAATGAAGAGTCTTGACATTGTGCATGGGATACCAATTATATTTGGAGATAACATGAGTTCATTGTATTTAGCTGCTAATCCTGTTTTTCATGCCAGGACCAAACACATTGAGATACAGTATCACTTTCTAAGAGAGAAAGTGATGGACAAGGAGATTGAAGTCATACATACTTCAACAAAAGATCAGATAGCTGATATGCTTACAAAGAGCTTGGATGGACCAAAGCTACAGAAGTTTAAAGACATGGCAGGTATAAAGAAGAAAGGAGAAACCTCAATTGATGATTGAGGGGGAGCTGTTGGTGCAGATCAATCACCAATTGAAGATTTGAAGTAAAGAAGATGGATACATTCACAAGAATGAAGGACATGTACACATATGTACATTAGTTATGACATAGGTTACATATACTTATGCTTTGATAGAAGTTTGTACATAATTGCCTATAAATATCTTTGGAAAATGTCGGGGCATAGAGTGTGAGAAAAGAGAAGACAATGAGAGACTATGTATGAGCATAGGAATAGAGAAATAAGTGATTGTAAAGGTTAGTAGATACATGAGAAGTGAAGGAAAGTCTCTCACTTACTTTCAGTTGTAGTCTTCTCCAGAAATGAAAGAAATATTGCGCCCGATCTTTTCGAGTCTGCTCCTTCTGTGGTAAATCATTTGTGAAATCCTTTTGAGGATATCTAAGTTGATAGTTGATGAGTTTGTGACAAAAATTTTAGAGTCTAATTGTAAATAGGTTAGGAGAATTATCTGTAGGAATATTCATATGTGTTGAGTGTTCACAGTCTCCTAAAACAGGCGCAGTTTTCGAGTCGAAAGAAATGAGTAGTGCTCAGTGCACAGTGTAAAGTTTTACACATGTGATAGCTCAAAATCTAAGTTGAGAGATAAGCTATCTACAGCCAAAAGGATTTGGCAAAACGGGTTCGACATTGTGAGAACCAAAGTTAATAAGTTAGGGGTGTCAAATCAACTTCTCAGAAGTACAGATTTGGACATAGGTAACTTGTGAAGTTGATTTCTCAAGTTATACTAAACCTTTTGAAGAATTTTAACTTGGAGGAGGTGCGCAATCTCTAGGTGACACTCCATACAAAATTTCATAGAAAACTTTAAAGGTTTGATAAGTCAATGAGAAGAAATTGTGCAGCAGACTTTCTGTGTTTCATCTTCTTCACATAATTTTTCAAATTTTGATAAATTGGAGATTGGACCTCTAATTTGGTAAAGGTTTTGACTTACTCTTGATATAGAGGTGTTCTAAATTCAAGAGTAGGTTGTTCTTTTGGAGATTAACACTCTCCATCAACATGTATGTGCATAGAGATGCACAGAGGCCTCGTGACATGCCCGACCATGTATGGATGGATATGGATGCATTGGCCATCTCCACTATCCGGTTACAGCTTGTGGATTCTATATATGAGTCCGTTATGTATGAGGAGACAAGTAGTGCATTATGGCAGAGACCACATGACATGTATGTGAGTCCGTTGACTCATGTGAGACATAGATCACATCGACGAATTCGATGTTGGCACTATGGTTGTGAGGGCCATATTGGACGACATTGCTTCAGGAGGATGCGACGATGACATCTTAGATATGCATGTGATGCAACTCAGGTAGTGATTTCAGGAGAGTCTATGGCAGTTGATTATGCTAGTGATGGTGATATCACTTTCTTCTATGGTTCATCTCAATATTCCTCTTATTCATTGGAGAGCACACATATGGCTTGGTTGCTTGATGCATTAGTCGGTCTTCATGTTACTCCACATCATGAGTGGTTTTGTCAATTCTCAAATGAGAGTCATGGATGTGTGCACTTGCTTGATGGTACGGCATATGACATTGAGGGTGTAGGAGATGTATGCCTTATGCTACCTAGTGGAGCATCACTTATGCTTAGACATGTACATTATGTGCCTTCATTCCCTATGAGCTTGATTTCACTTAGCTAGTTACAAGAGAGCAGATGTAATGCATTCCTTAGTGAGCATCATTTTCAATTGCTGGGACAGCTTATGCTTGTCAGAGGTGCCAGGATTAGGCACATGTATCCACTGCAGGTACTTCATGTGAGAGACAGTCTCATCTCAGTGGGAGTTCAGCCTTATGTGCGATGTGAGGCTTGTCGTGTCTCATTTTTTCTACCTATAGATAGGTCTATTGACATTCATGATGCACGTGTATGGCAGGATTCAGATGCTCCGATGGATGCACATGTAGAGCATGTTTTGGATACTCATGATGCTTATATAGAGCATGATTTTGTTGATCATATAGATGCTCATATGGATCACATTTTGGATGATCATTTGGATGCTTTAGAGTATGATGTGGATTCTCATGCACAACATTATGATGATACTCAGTTAGAGTTTGATCATCGGTTTGATCATGGTGTTGATGTTGTGTAGTTAGCTCATGTGGAGCATGATGATACACTTGGTGTGGCAGAGTAGGATAGCTCTTATGATACACAATGTATGCCAGAGCATACTAGCTCTCAGGGTGCATAGCTAAAAACATCCTTGGTTGATAGGATGACAAATTTAGATGCTGAGGAGTCAGTAGTTATGCAGTCATTCTTAGATTTGCTCATGCCAGATGTTGACACAAATATTTTAGGACATGTTGGTCTTGATGATGGTGCTTTGGATGCCTTGGATAGAGGCATGGCTGACATGCTTTGGTTAGCTAGGATAGCACATGTTTCATCAGCATTCGAGAGTTTGATATACGCATTGTTATGCTCGAGACCAGATATTGTAGTTGCTATTGGAGCATTTGCACTTCAAGTTGTTAGTCGTTTGATGATTGGCATAGGCATAGAGCGAGTGGGAGCTTTGCGGGAACTTCATCAGTTCTTGCATCAGTCAGATGTGAGCTCGACTCTTATCGATACGAGTCTAGAGCAATTTGAGGTGCATGGATACACCTTGTTCGAGGCAGTTGGTGTAGAATGATCTATATGGGTTGAGATCCGGACTCTTCCTATACATTATTGTATATTCCTACATCATTCTTTGTATGTTTTACCACTTATGGTCACATTGACCCTTAAGTGGGAGATTGTTGGGGATGTAAGGGTCATGTGACCTTACCCCTATATTCATATATATACATCATATATAGAGCATTGCCTCAAGAGAGATCATTATGTGGGTTTCGAGGCTCCCACGCATTTGTGCATGTCTCTTCTCTCTTCTCTCTTCTCTCTTGATCCATCTTCTCCTTCCTCCTCTTGTTTTGCACAACAAATCCCTTCAAAAACTATGTGGTAAAGCCTGAGTCTTAACCATACACCTCGCCATCTCCATGAGTGACATGTTCTTCCATTTACCAACTCCATTCTATTTAGGTGTATACGGCATTGTACACTGATGTTTTATCCCACATTCAATGAGAAATGCATTAAAGTCAGAAGACATATATTCCCCCCCTCGATCAAAATGGAGGGTGCCCATTTTACATGTTGACAGATTTTCAACCAAAACCAAAAACTATTTGAAGAACATGAACACTTCGAACTTTGCTTTCAATGTGTATACCCATGCATGCCTCGAAAATTCATCAATGAAAGTCATGAAGTAAAGATAATTTCCAAAATAGGGTGTCTACATAGGACCACAAACATCACTATGAACAAGCTACAATTTTTTAATTAGCCCAAATTGAACCATCTTTTGAAAATGAGGAACGCTGCATTTTGCCCAAAATACAGCCTTCACATAATGGGTGGGAGGTCTGGTTTCAAACTTCCAACCTCTATGGATGATGGTGCTATTCTTAACTACTACTTCAAAGACAATGCTTGACGGCCAAAAATATTTGCAAATCTAAGCTAAAGTCTTATCGAGATAGAAGAGAAGGATGCAAAATGGCTCTTCTAGAGGATCAAGGGAAGGACGTAGCTTAATTGGGAGATAAGTATTTTCCAAAGTTAATGATTGGTTTCAATATTTGTTTTGCTCTATGGTTTCATGTAGGATGCATTTTAATCATTGAAGTATGGTTATAAACTTCATTTTTTATAATCTTGATGCAAATTATTGAAACCTATATGAAAGAGCATAAACATATTGAAACACTCATTAAACATAAGCATGCATATACAAAAAAATGTTTTCATGCACAATTTATATTTTCTTCTTGCTTGCAAAAGGAATGGGATGCACTCAAGCCTGTGCACATGTGTATTTATAACTTTTTGTAAGGTAGAAGATATATTGTTTGTGCATGGACGATTGGACATGGATGATTGGATGCACACATGTCATGGCCTAGAATGGATCTCAAGTCGTTGAAGAATAATGTTCTCCCAAGTAGTGAGAAGGAAATTCTTTAAACTCTTTAGTTAGTAAGTAGTTCCCTAGCAGTCCCAAACCACCAGAAGTGGTATTTAAGTCCAAATAGTGATATAACCTAAAGGTATATCAAAGATTCTTAGCTTTAGAATCTTAAAGGCATTAGTACGTGCTTGGACTTGAGTAGGGGAAAGATCTATAAAAGCCCATGGGTAAGCCAAAAAAGCTTAGAAAAGCTCAAGAGATCTTAATGATAAACACTAAGTCTTTAGTCTATCGCATGATCAACAAGGATTGATTAATCTTGGCCATGGTTGTCCAAGAATTGTGATTGGAACTTTTGTGAAGTTTTACCCAAGTAGTGGCAATTGAAATAGCAAGTTGTTCCAAGTTTGAACAGAGGAAAGAAATTCCAAGAATGTAGTATGCAATCGTGAAGACAATACTTAAGTCTGTGGAAGGTAAAACATAATGTTTTCCTATCCTTAAAGGGATTTTGGTACAAATCCAAAAAACATGAGCGGATGCTTAGACTTAAGCAGTAGAGAGATTCTTGTAAAATCCTGGCTAGGGTAGGTACCTAAAGCATCAGTAAAGAAAGGAATCTAAAGACAAGAAGTTAAAAGCTCTTGTCACTACAAATTGGTCAAGAATAAACCAATTGAACTTGAATCTGAAGCACTTGGAATTCTAATTGGTTTTCATTCGAAAACCTGAGTAAAGAAGAGTAGATATTTGAGGTTTTCAAGTTTCCTATGAAAAACACAAGATCATGAAATGATCGTGTAAAGGAATAAAAAACTAGAATATCAAGTTGGAGGTAATGCCTGAAACTTCAAAATTCTTGAAGTTAGAAGGTACTCTATCAAGAGATCTTAAAACTTTAGGATAAGTATCACCCACACATTAATGTAAATATAAAATAGGGTGGTATGGGAAACCATATTTTATACTCATATTGATGTAGGAAAGATGGTATGGGACATCGGACCATGGGATGATAATTATTTTTTAGTCCTTGTTTGGATTTTGAAGTAGACCTGATCTTCAAAGAAAATAAAACTTCCAAGGATAAGTTTTTAACTCAATGAGGATAAAAGTATAATCTCAAGATACTTCAAGATAAAGTTATGAAGAAGATACAAAGTAGCTAACTTCCAAGATCTTCATGAAACACTTCAAGCTAAAGTGTTGATGATTTAGAAATTTTTGATGAATTTCTGAAAGAGTAAGACTTTGACTTTGAACTGAACACTTTAACAAAGGATAGACGGACTAAGTCAAGTATCAAGTTCCTAGTGTAACTTGGTAAATTCACTCTTTTGATTCAAAGAAATGCACAAGAGTTGCATTCCTAGTAAGGAGTAAAAAAGATTGAATATGACCTGAACTTAGTCTCAAGTGAAGCATTGTTTGAGTAAAAACTCATAACTATAACTTCAGTGGGTTGACACACTTATGTTGGATACCACGCTAGTATCTTGTGGGTGGAGGATGTTTAGATTTACTCTATAAATCTTTTCAAGAATCAAATTTTTTTCTCTTAAAGACAGAAAAATGAATGCTTCAATATCTGGTTGAAATAGATCATTAAGAAGTTAAAGTCCTAGGCCATCAAGTATTTGACTCATAGAAAGTTTCTATCTTCTAAGTTTGAATTGGTTGTACAAAGTTTTAGTTATTTCTTTTCGCTTTCCAAATGTTTTGGAATTGGCTCAGACATGGTATCTGATTCCTTTTGCAAAAGACCAGGGTTAGCCGGTTAGAATTAGATAACTAAATTGAACATCCTAGATAGATGTTATGTACAAGAACCTTTTCAATCTTCAAAAGATAAAAGTACAAGTGGACTTATTTATTTGAGTTTGCTTCAAGTTATAGCATAAATGATTTCCTAGAGTCCACTATAATCTAGAATGGAGAAGTTAGGAATTGCTCAGCAGATTGACAATTCCCAAGAACTTTTAGCTCAAGTCTATGAGAAAAGTGTCCTAAGTTGGAAAATTTTCATTTGAATTTGAATTGGTCAAGTTATAGTATGATTGACTCAAAGAAAATGGTAAAGTTTCTCCTACAGTTTACATACAAATTTTAAACTCATTAGGACAAAGTAGTCCTCTAGTCGGGTGAAAAAATCAAGTAACTATTGGAAAGGAGTAAACCATCATACAAACATCCAAGTTAGATGTTTAAGACAACCAAACTTCAAGTTCTCCAAACCAAATTCAAGTGAATCAAGAGTTCTCAAAGTCTTGATTGGGATAAAAATCCCACCTTAGTTACTAAGTCCATGCATCCGTCATGCCAAGAAATGGACTAGTAATCCATCTAGTTCACATGTTTGTGCCCAAATTGCACCTAGTAAAAAATATGAAATGGCTAGGGATGTTTTTAGATCCATCCTTATTATTCATTCACTACTTTGTACTTTGACCAGTTTATCAAAGTGCAAAGCAAGATAGTATTTTGAATCATTTGGGTAGGGATGCGACCACAAAGATGAGCCATGTTCTTCCAGTTTTAGAACATGAACATGTTCTTCCAGTTTTAGAACATGAGGCTTGGGGGTTGCCTAAAGTATATATAGCTCAATTTTCAAGGATGAAAATATTTTCCAAGGGGGGAAGAATGTAATAAAGTAAGTCTGTGATCTAAGGATCCAACTGGTCCAGATAGATCTGAAATCAAAGTATACACCTGCCCAAGCAGGCAGTCCCCTGTAGAGAGCTATATATAGAGGCATATGGTTGGGAGGAGAGTCATCTCACTAGCAGGTGGTGGTCGTAATTTGTTAGTTTGTTACATATGTGTATGTGTATGTGTATGTGTATATGAGTATGTGTATGTGAGTATGTGTATGTGAGTATGTGTATGTGAGTATGTGTATGTGTCTATGTGTGTATTCATTATATGTGTGTAACTGCATGCATGTGTATGTATGTGTGTAAATGTGCATGTATGTGTGTGTATGTATAAATGTGCATGTATACATGTGCATGTATGTGTATATGTGTGTAAATGTGCATGTATGGTATATATGTGTGTGTATGTGTGTATTTGTACATCTAGTTCCACTCTTTTTTCTCTCTCTCTCTCATATACATACATGCATACATAAACACACATACTCATATCCACATATATATACATAAAAGCAATGCGTACCATGCATTATCACGACGATGAGCCATAAGTGTTCGCATCTCTTTTAGAAACCACTTGTGAAACCATCCTGTCCCAAACTCTGTCTCAAGTGAACTAAATATGTATGTTTTATCCCTCTCATTATGCTCACAAAAAAAAAACATAAGATATTTATTTCAATTTATATGTAAAATTTATACTTACTTCAATTGCAAGTGGACAAGGCATAGGTAAGAGTCGCATAATGCTCGCAATCTATTCTCTATATACACTATTTTCCCCTCTTGCTCTATATCACACTCTAGCCCTAAGGTGCCTATGCATGTCCCCATACGCACCTGTGCTCTGCTCTCATTATCTCGAGGTGGTATAGGTGTCCTGAAATAAAATAAGTGTTATAATATCATTAAAAAAGATTGTGAAAAAAAAACATACCTATGAGTAAATAGCTCTCTTCCCGCATGTGAAGCCACAGAAGAGCCCTCTTCTGATCTCTAGCTAAGAATCCAGATCATAAAATCCAACTAATCATTAGGCATCTTTGAGTACTCATGCATGATGATCCCTAAAGTATCAGGCAGAACTCTTGCTCTCATAAGACTTTTTATGAGAGCGAGTTTCATCTTTCTCTCTCTACCAGGATCCATAATAGGTGTACATATAAAACAAAATGGATTAGAAATCAATGTATGTACGTGTACATATGTATGTGTGTATATGTGTATGTAGGTGTATATGTGAGTGTGTGTATGCATGTAAGCATGTATGTATGCATATGCATGTGCATTATGTATGAAAATGTATGCATGTGTGTGTATGTGTGTGTATGCATGTAAGTATGTATGTATGCATATGCATATGCATTATGTATGCATGTATGTGTATGTATGTGTGTATGTGCCTCTATGTGTGTGTATGTCTCTATGTGTGTGCCTATGCATATATGTGTGTGTATGTGTCCATGTGTGTGTATGTGTGTGTGTGTCTATGTGTGTATATATGTGTGTATCTGTATGATCGAGCATATCCCTGAGTTGAGAAAGAAATTGAAAACAATATAGGCAATACAGAGTGTTTTTAAATCCTAAAAAGTGTGTTTTCATGGTACAAAAAGGTAAAAATTTGGGACATATCGTATCCAAAAACGACATCTCCATGGATTAAGATAAAATCAATCTTGGAATTATCCAAACCAAGGAATGCCAAAGAAGTACAAGCCTTTATGGGGAATTATTGGATATTATCAATGATTCATTCACATGTACACCATAATTGAAAAACCCCTATATGGATTGTTGACACAATTTACATGGATAGAAGACTATGAAAAGGCCTTCAATGAATTAGAAAAGAGACTGAGCTCAACAACCATCCTGAAAGTACCTAATTGGAATAAGACATTCCATATTCACGTGAGCGCATCGAACTTTGCAATTGGATGTATATTAGCACAACCTGCTGATGAAGGAAAATTAGACCACCCAATAGCATACGCAAGTAGACAACTAAATCAACGAAAAGAAATTATACGACCACTGAACGACAAGGCTAAGGAATGGTGTATGCAATTAAAAAATTCAGACACTACCTCCTAGCCAATAAATTTAAGTTCTTTATTGATCACCAAGCTCTATTGTACTTGGTCAATATACCTTGTAAGATGGTTAGGCTAGTGAGATGGTTTCTACTTTTGATGGAATTTGACTTTGAAGTAATAGTGGAAAAGGGAAACACTCATGTAAGAGCAGATCACTTATCTAGAATGATGCATGGAGAACCACCCATAGAAGTAGCATATGATCTACCCGACACATACTTGTTCAACTTGGAATTGTGTCCAAAATGGACACAAAAATTGTTCCCAATACTCATGCATGGACTAAATCATAGGATCAATAAGAACAACAAGAAGGAATTCATGTGATCACAAAACGTGCATATTTTTGTCGATAGTTTGTATTTTAAAGGTACTAATGGAGTGTTGCTAAGGTGCATAGAAGATGAGGAGTGTAAGAGTTGATTAGCACAAGCCCATGTTAATAAGTGGAAAAGGCACAAGGGTGTTCATGCAACAACTAAAGAATTGAAAAGATTAGGTTTGTATTGGCCATATATGCAGAAGGATGTACATGAACATACAATGATTGCCAAAAATGTAAGGAAAATCCATCTGATGAATTTTCCTCTTTATGTTACTCCACCATACCACCCAAATGGAGCAAAGTTCTTGTGATTTTTTTGAAATCGTGAACTTACCCTAAGGGAGCAAGCCCAGCCAATAGGAGAACTCTACAAGAATAGAGCAAGGATTATACCATCATAGGAAGACAATTATTCAAATGAGAAAAGGATAATCAGTTACGATTATGTGTACATGAAGGAGAATACTTACCAATCTTAGAAATGGCACATGCAGGCATAGTGGGAGGACATTTTTCAGTCAATAAGACTGGAAAAATTATTCTCTTTGTTGGCCTATGGTGGCCAAGCTTACATATGGATGCAAAACTTACGCACAAAGTTGTGAAGTATATCAACGAACAAAGTATCCCATAAGACGAGACGACATGCCTCTAAGACCAATGATTAGTGCTAGAGCATTTTTGAAATGGGGTATTAGGACCAATAAATCTCCCAATGAAAGGATCACATGATGAATATATAATTGTAGCCATGGACTATTTGACAAAATGGGTAGAAGCCAACACAACTAGGAAAAATGATGCTCAAACCATGGCGAAATTCTTGTTTTGAAAATATATTTACTTGCTTTGGAATCCCAATCCAAATCTTTAGCAACAGGGGAACACATTTCATCAATGAGGTAATTGATTCTCTGATGAACGAATTTCTTGTAATCCATAAAAAATCAGCTCCATATCATCCTCAAGCCAATGGATAAGCTGAGAGTTCCAATAAGGTTCTATGCAGCTTCTTAACTAGAATAGTTAACAATGGAAGGTCTGATTGGGATAAACAATTGCATCATGCAATATGGGCCTTCTCTGTAGCATACAAAACCGCTATTGGAGCTACTCCCCACTTTGAGATTCTCCCAACAATATGAATGGATGGGACATGAATTGTCTAGACAGTTTGACCAATGGAGAAGTTGCATGTGGTGAGGTTACAAGTAGTAGCAGGTATTTATGTTGCAAAAAGGTGACAAAAAGCCTATTATGATGCTCATGTTAAAGACAAGGGACTCAAGTAAGGAGATCTAGAACTAGTGTATACATTGAAACAACACGCGAAGAAACTACAACGACGAGGGTATGGACTCTTATTGATAAACAGAATTTCAACTAGTGGCATAATTAACTTGGCCACACTCGATGGAGACATATTACCTAATTATAAGCGATTTTAGAGTCAAGAGGTATCTAGGACCATTGACTGAAAAGATGTTAGGAAGACTCTTAGGAGCACAAAATCAAAAAAAGGAAGAAGAAAGAATAAGGGAAGAAGCTCGAATTGAAGCACTAACATGCATAAGAAAACATAAAGAGTGGATAGAAAAATGGGGTGAAAGATACCTACAAGGAGAAGAACCCATCCCCATGGCAAACTATCAAAGGGATAAAAAGGAGTTGCTAGTGAATCTTATCAAAAGACCATTTTTGAACTTAGGCATTGGTACAACTGAATACCAATTAGTAGACTTATTGATTGACACATGAGATGCATTGAGTTGCATAAGAACCTCTCTATCAAAGGAGATGAAGGAAAAAATTAATCCAACAAAGGCATACATGATCCGAATTGGAGGAAACACCGTTGAGTGTCAAGGTGAGATTTCAATGTTCCTGCATCTTGGAAATACCACCATGAACCAAAGATTCTTAGTTTGCAACGATTTAGATCTCCTAGAAGAAATGGTCCTAGGCAAAGATTGGATCTTTGAATATGAAGTAAGTATCCACCTCCCTCAGGGATACATATCTGCTAAAATAAATCATAATGAAATCTTTAGTCTTCTAGATGAAAAACATTTAAAAACAATAGGAAACAAGATACCTAGGATCACAAGTCTAGAGAAAGTAGTACATGAACTCCTCGTGAAAACCTTGTACAATGATTCTTTTGCTTCCCATTCATCTACACCTTGCACACCACAACCTCTCAATTCTTCCCAAGAGAGTGAGCCTAAGCAATTGAATGAGGATGGTACTCTTCGAGGTACCAGCAAGAAAATTGGACAATCAATGATCTTACCAATCACAAGGACTCAACAAAGCCCAAGAAAAAAAAATGGATTAGGAAAGACCAATTGGAACAATACAAATGGCAAAGGAAGACAAAGGCATGTCAAAATTCAATGGCAAGAGAAGATGACAAAGGCCCGCAACTACGGACGAAGGATTCTAGAATTTACAAGTATGGATTCTAAAGACATTGATGGAAATTCAACAATCAATTTGATTCATCTGGATTCCAAAACAAGCCAAGGAGCAAGCCAAACAAGAAATCAAAAAGCTAGGTAAAGTGACATAGCAATATGCCAATGACTTCAACAAGATACCCAAGGAAAAGAAACAATGACGCATTACTAAAGAGAAACAACTTCGAAACAAGGAGAAAGGTGTATAGATGATTGCATCAAAGAATTCACCAATGTCAGTGCAAAAAAACAAGACATGAAAAAAATCAGATGACAACATTGAGTTGGAGACCAAAGGAGCCATAAGGAGTGCACCAAAGAAATTAAGCAAATCCATCCTGCACCCATGCTGAGTTAAATGCACCTACATTAAGAGATACAGCGGAGCTCGAGGCACAACATGCAAAGTATACTAAACAGGTCAAGCAAGAGCAAGAATTACGTGAGCAATGGGAACACAGATATATGCATGATACAAATGAATTACGAAATAAATAGACGACTATAAAATCTAACTTCATAAAATAGTGCAAAGAGGATGCTGATCAATTAGCTATACTTGATGAACGAGTCACGCAAAGTAATGAGGCACTTACAACAACCAAAGAACAAATAAAAGACAAAGATGCACTCATCAAAAGATTATAGGATATGATTGACAAGCAAGACAATATGGGGACACTTGTAGTTCTGACCTCTCAAGTGGCTACTATGGAGTCTCAGGTACGCCCTCTTTCTCCCCCCATCAATAACTCACTAATACATATTAAAGAGGAGGAACATCCTTTTGATCAAGATATACCAAATATTGCAGAAATGAGCAGAAGGGAGCAGATCCTACAGGTGTCCTAACTAACATAACAATTCGAAGATACAGTAGTAAAGGTATTGAAGGAAGAAAAAATTGAAGGTAAAAATTTAGATCAATCCATATGGTTTACTCAAAAAAGAAACCAGAAGCTATATGAAAAGAACTACACATGAAGAACCAGATCAACAATTAAACTTTAAGGCTGATACATTTTCGTACACACAAGAAGAATTTGACAAAGATGATCCAATATGGAGGAGCAAATTTTTGGAGAAAAACCCTACATTGCAGGTGCATTAGGAAGATGTGCCATATCTACTTCAGGTAAATCCATCTTTTTGCCCTATGCCACGAAGAAGACCCTGGGAAAAATTTTGGGAGGCACAACGACTAGGTGCAATAAATAACCAATAGCTTAACTACTTTCCAACTAAAGATTACGTGGTGCAAACAATAGAATTTTGGATTTCAAGATATGCTTCAGTCACAAATTTAGCAATCAAAATGACCAATAAAGTGTTGAGCATGCTCCTCATAGTGTTGAAGGTGTTCAAACATGTGGAATATACACAGTCAAGAGGCAAGACCAAGGTCAAACAATTGGAGGGGATTCTGGAGTCCTCCAATCAAGCACTTAGGACATCTCAGAGGGAAAGTAAAAAGTCCATAAGGTATGGCTATGACACATCATTAGTCACCAAACATTCTGTATATATCACTAAAGACTCTATGAGAGAAGAACTTTGCTCATTTGAAGAGGCTAGTAAGAGGAAAGAATGGAGAGAAGCCATGCAGGAAGAAGTTGAAGCACTTCAGGAGAACAATAGTTGGGACTTGGTTCCCAATGAGCCAAGCATGAAGGTAATAGGATCCAGGTGGATGTATAAAATGAAGAAAAATTTAGATGGTTCTATAAACAGGTACACGGCAAGATTAGTGGCAAAAGGGTTTGCTCAAACCCACGGAGTGGACTATGAAGAAACTTTTTCACCTGTGGCTAAGATTCCAACCATTAGAATTTTGGTAAGTATTGCTACTTCTAAGAATTGGAATCTGTATCAGTTAGATGTCAAGAATGCACTCCTAAATGGATGGATCTCAGAAGAAGTGTATATGGCACAACCATCAGGGTATGAAAATAAGGAAAAACTAGGTTTTGTATGCAAGCTAAGGAAGGCACTTTATGGTCTAAAGCAAGCTCCTAGAACTTGGAACCATAGACTTGTTACTTATTTGGAGGATCAAGGATTTGTTGCAAGCAAGGCAGATTCTTCTTTATTTATAAAGAACAACTCAGAGGTTATCTATCTATGTGTCTGTGTGGATGACATTACCATTACAAGGAATGATGCTAATGGCATCAAGCAAGTTAAATCTCAACTAATGGAAGAATTTAAAATTACTGAACTTGGTTTGTTAACATATTTTCTTGGCTTAAAACTTGTGTATATAGATTTTGGTATGTTTATTACTCAGAGAAAATATATCCATGATATGTTGGTCAAATTGAAGATGGAGAATACCAAAATTGTAGGTACACCCATGGAACTAAACCATAAGCTTAGTTCTCATGAAGGAGAACTTCTTGAGGATGTTACAAGTTACCAAAAACTTGTTGGGAGTATCAACTATGGAACCCTAAAAAGAGTGGACATTGCTTATGGATTAAGTACACTAAGACAATTTATGCATGCACCAAGAAAGCCTCACATGGAAGCTGCCAAAAGGGTGTTAAAGTATGTAAAGGGTACCATAAATGAAGGGCTAGTTTACCCCTTCACTTCTGACTTAGGCATAAAGATGTATTCTGATGCAGATTGGGCAGCCTCCAAGGATGATAGGAGGATCACCTCAAGATACTTGTCTTTTGCAAGTTCAAAGCTAATATCATGGTCATCTAAAAAGCAACCAATTGTGGTTTTATCATCTACAGAGGTAGAATACATAAGCTAAGCAAATGCAACTCAATAGGATATGTGGCTCAAGCAACTTTATGCAGTTTTGGGTTCTCAAGAAAACACTAGTTCACTTCATTTGGCTGCTAATCTTGTATATCATGCAAGGACTAAGCACATTGGAGTCCACTATCATTATGTAAGGGAGAAATTGCTTAGCAAGGATATTCAACTATCCTATGTATCAACTCATTTACAATGTGTAGATATAGTCACAAAGTCTTTAGATGGAACCAAGTTGAACAAATTCAAATTGATGATCAGTTTGTAGGAAATCAAGGAGTAATAAAGAGCAAGCATGTTAGGCTTGAGGGGGAGCTATTGGTGCAAGAGAATCCAAGCCCACATACATGGATGGTTAGCATATTTCTCATGGAACCTTATATGATCAATCCCTTGTAAAATCAAGTACATTTACCTTTGTAAAACTACATTACTTGCACTTGGAGTTAGGAATCATCAAATCTTAATTCATTTGGTAGTTGCTGGATGAAAAAATATATCCTATAGTTTAGGATTTACCTTTTAGGTGAGCTTTTGGATTTGAATTCAAAGCGTTGGCTCCAAACTCAACTATAACAGGAGGATCAAATGATGTGATATCTCAACTTGAGGAGATCTTTTGGATAGGATACATTGTGATTTGAGAGCTCACTCCATAGTTCATTCACACTTCTCACATTGTGCAATTGATTATTGCCAATGACATTGTATTTGTACATGATTTAATACATACATTATCATTACATCCTCACTTTACTTCTCTACCATGATTGCATCAGTACAGTGATGTTCTTAGAGCTTGTTCTCATTGCATGATTATTTAATCATTCTTCATGATTTAAAGCATGATAGATTTAGTATACTATCTAATATATTGCTACAAAATCTCATTATCATTGCTTCTCTAAATCATGAGATATTATCACTTCATTACTCTTTGATCTGTTGATTGATGCACCCCAAAAATGTTGGGCATGTCCTATGATTTGCTAAACATCATACTCAGCGTGTAGCTCATCATTTTTGTTGAAATCACTCTTGATTGGTAGCTGTCAAACTTAATTAGACATCACCAAAAGGAATTAGGCTAATTGCTACTGTGCTCAGAGCAGTGCTCAAATTACTAAACAGGTGTAGATGCAAAAATAGCAAGTCTATGACCTTGAATCTAATTTCTACTTGTCTATTTTGATCCATTGATTAGTGAAAAAAAATATTCCAAACAACATAGGAGATTTTCCTCAGCGAACATTGGAGGTTAGTAAAGAGATGCAGGTGCCACATCAAAAATTGGATGAAGTCTATCAGTTCATGGTAAAACAAGATGCATTATTAAAAGAGTAGAAGCTATTAAATGAAATACTCAATTCTGAAGAATATCACATGCAACAAAAACAGGTGTAGGATGTGTAGAAAGAGTTGTGAAGAAAGTCAAAGCAACATGAAAAAGTTCTATCTGAAGTGTAGAAGCAGCACACAATTGAAATTGTGAAAGTGAAGAGGTCCTTGTAGGAGTTTGAGGAATGGACGAACAAAATGCAACAAGTGGTAAATAAGAAAATACAAAATTTAGTTGAGGTAAATGTAGCATTGCAGGTTGAAAATGAGGTGTTAAATTCTAGGATCAAGCCATTGCAGGTATTAGAGAGGCAGATGCTACAAAACGAAGAAGTCAAAATGGATGTTGTTCTAATTACTGAAATGGATATGACTATTTTGAAGTAGCAAATGCAGAGATGTATGCAAGACTTATGGAGTGGAATTACGGATAGAATGGAGGCAGTCATTAGATAACCTTATGATCATATGCATGATGGCTTTGCTTTTGTGTATGGATAAGAGGTTATTAAAAAAGTTAAAATCGAGAAGGAAGAATTGGTGTAGCAAAGTGTAGAATTAAAAGAAAATTTGGTGCAATAGACTTTAAAGAATGATTTGCATAATCGAGTTCAACAGAAGGTACTGCAGAAGGAAGAGTTAGCTCTAGAAGTGGTCCTAGATCAAAAGGAAATGCACGAGGAAGTAGTGAATGCTCAAGAGGATATAATAGTTTTAGATATGATTCAAGAGGAAAATATGCACAAGGAGCTTAGCATAGTAGTAATTGATCAAGGGATTGTGAATCTGAATTTGATTCTTGCAAAATCCCCCACCTGGTAGTGCTAGGTGTTGAGGGTAGAGAATTCTGAAGACAAGTACTTAATTGGATATCAAAGTGTTTGCTAATCGGATGTTACTCAGTCGGCATGTTGTTGTATCTGAATTTTGGTGACTCAGAGTTTTAATAGGTAGTTATTATGGTTATGTTGATGTCATGGGAGTATAGTTCATTGTATTCTTGTTTTAAGCCGGGATTGTATCTAAGAGAGACGTGTATGTTTGATGAGAAGAAGAAGGATAGAGAATCATAAATTGTATTGCGTAGACTAAATCCATTTAATGTTGTTCCAGTATTGCCATTTTGGAGAATGTGATCTCTTCTATCTTGTAATTTTTGGTATTTGAAGAACATTAATGAAGTATTTTGTCTAACCTGTTCTGCACATATTGAATTTATGTCTGTTCGAGCAAATTTAGTCTGACATTGTGTTGATGTAGCCAGAAAACTATGAATCTGAAGTAATGTTTGTGACTATTCTCTTTTGTGTGAGTAAGGATCCATGTTGAGATTAATTTCTTGAGAGTTTGTGATGAAATCAGTAGTTATGTGTTGCTGAACCCCAACAAAGATCTTTGGTGTACATGTTGATGCTCCAACTATGCTATAGGTTGTATACTAATGTAGCTAATGACTCAAGGTAGGTTTTATTTTCCCATTGCCTATGTTAGCTAACAACTCAACAATGTAGAAAAACAATATACCACTGTTGAAAGAGAAGGCTTAGGAAAGATATACATGGTCAAGAAAATTAGACATTATTCTCTTGCTTCTTCTTGTTGGAAGTGATGGCTGGGTACAATCAGAAGATCAAGTTGGTGCTGCTAAACCTGCTTCACACCTGCCCTCTTTTCTCTTCAGATATGGTTAGGAGACACCTTGAGCTTCCAAATGACACCAAGAAACTATATATGTGCTTTACAAAATGATTGAGTAATGATCAAATCAAAACAGATGATTTTGAACCTTCACAACTCCAAAAAACTTTCTATTCCTGTATTGATACCTGCTCAGTCCTAAGCTCAGTGTGTCCAGCACACTTACAAATGGTTTAATTCCTTCTGGGAGTATTAAATTAACTTAACAAGCTACCATTAGCAAGTTGAATCACTCCAAATAACAAACTATACACTGAGCATGATCTTTAGCAAAATCAGGGACACTCCCGATTTTTTAGGAACAACACAGAAATATACCAGTGATTACTTCGACAGCGATTTCTCCCAATTGGCTGAATAGAATGACTTGAAATTTTGTAGTGTTGTAGAATGCTTTGATCTGATGCCAATGAGCCCTGGATCATCAAATTTGGTTCAGTAGATCTTGAGATATGCTCCTCTGAAGTTGACAGACTTGAGGTGAATAACTCAGAAAACACAGAGTTAAGAACTATGAGTATATGTATTGAATCTATCAAGTATACATTCCCATTGGCATGTAAAGTGATGTCCAATGGTACTCAGAGGTGTACGCTCAATAGTAGCTCTTACACACTCAATGTATTGCTTGGAATTACCTCGGGAAATGAGCCACGCAGCCCGCGACTTTTTCATTGGCTTTTATAAGAGTTTGAAGAGAGTTTGAATTTCAAATTCAAATGAAGGCTCCCTCAAATCTCTCATCTAATCTCATGGAGATATTCTCTCCATTCATACCTTTCAAATTCCACGACTTTTGAAAGTAGGTGTGATTACAAGAAGTCATATTGACTTTTTACATAAAGTAAGATGTAACTAAACATAGGCATGTGTTCCTATGGTCTTCCTTCAAATGAAGTCTTCATGAATTACTCCAAGCTCTAGTGAAACCTTCAAGGTTGATATCCAATGCTTTTCAAGGTACAAGACAAAGCCAAGTGTTAAGGCTTGTTTTGCACCAACAGCTCCCCCTCAAGCCAAACACTTGCTTGAGTCTTCATCTTTAGTCTTCAATGATATCCTGCAATCCTATCATTGATTTAAACCTGCATAGCTTACTCCCATCCAAAGATTTTGTAAGCAAATCTGCACATTGAATATTAGTGGACACATATGATAATTGGATTTCCTTGCTAAGTAACTTCTCCCTCACATAGTGGTAATGCACCTCTATGTGTTTTGTCCTAGCATGATACACAGGATTAGCTGCTAGGTGAAGTGAACTTGTGTTATCTCCAAATATGATAGGTGGCCTTGTATATAGACCCAATTCTGAGTATAGTAGCTTCAACCATATGGCTTCTTGAGTGGCATTGGCTAGCCCTCTGTATTCTGCCTCAGTAGATGATAGGGCTACTGTGGGTTGTTTCTTGGATGACCAAGAAATTGGTTTATCACCTGCAAAGCATATGTAACCAGTTGTACTCCTTCTGTCATCCTTGCAACCTGCCCAATCTGCATCTGAGTATACCTTGATGTCAATGTCTGATGAATATGGATAATACAAACCATGATTTTGTGTTCCCTTTAGGTACTTTACTATCTTCTTGGCTGCCTCCAAATGTGGTACTCTTGGTTTATGCATAAATTGGCTAAGTACACTAACACCATATGATATATCAATCCTGGTTAAGGTAGCATAATTGAGACTACCTACCAAACTTTGATAACCTGTAATGTCCTTGAGTTCTTCTCCTTCATGTGCACTGAGTTTGTGGTTGACTTCCATAGGAATGTTTGAGACTTTAGCTTCCTGCAAATTAAACTTCTTGACCATGTCCTGAATGTACTTCTTCTGAGTAATGAATATACCTGAATTTGTGTAGACCAATTCAAGCCCTAGGAAGTACTTCAATAATCCAAGATCATTGATCTTGAATTCCTTCATCATTTGACCTTTGATGTGTCTAATTCCTTGAACATCATTTCCTGTAATAATGATGTCATCAACATAGACACACAAGTATATTACCTCTGAATTGTTCTTCTTTATAAACAATGAAGTATCTGCTTTACTCATCACAAATCCTTGATCCAAGAGATAGGTTGTCAACCTATAATTCCATGCTCTAGGTGCCTGCTTCAATCCATATAGAGCCTTCTTCAATTTACACACATGATTTACCTTATTGGGATCCTCATAGCCAGGTGGTTGTGACATGTAGACCTCTTCAGATATCCATCCATTCAAGAATGCATTCTTTACATCCAATTGGTACATGTTCCAATTCTTGGATGCAGCTACACTCACCATAAATCTGATAGTTGGCATCTTGGCCACAGGAGAAAATGTCTCCTCATAATCAATGCCTTGGGTTTGTGCAAAACCCTTGGCTACTAACCTAGCTTTGTACCTGCTTATTGTACCATCTGAGTTCCTTTTGAGTTTGTAGATCCATCTGGATCCTATCACCTTCATGGAGTCCTTCTTGGGTACCAAATCCCAAGTATCACTCTCCTTGAGAGCCTCCATTTCTTCATCCATTGCTTCCTTCCATTCTGGTTTAGTAATGGCTTCCTCAAATGTACCTGGTTCTTCACTTAAGGTATCCTTTGCAAGATATACAGAGTGCTTGGTTACAAGTGAAGTATCATACCCATACCTAATTGGTTTCTTCTTTTCTCTTGAAGATCTCCTCATAGCTTGAGTTGAGGATTCTGGATTGTCTTCAAGTTGCTTCATCTTCATCTTCCCTTTGGATTTCCAAGCTTTGAATTCTTCAATGTTGATGGTGTCTTCATCATCTGAACTTGTGTCCTCATTCTGAGTTGGTTCTTGCCTGACAAGCTTTGGAAAGTCTTCTTCCATATCATAAGGTAGACTGACTTTCCTGCACTCATTATCATACCATGAATCATTTTCATCAAAGATGACATCTCTGCTTACCTTGAAGCCTTTATTTGAGGGGTTATAGAACCTGTATCCTTTCTGATTCAAATCATAACCAATGAAAATACACTTTTCAGCCTTAGGGTCTAGCTTTCCCCTTACCTGTGAGGGAATATGCACATATGCAACACACCCAAAGATCTTGCAATGATCCAGAGAAGGTCTCTTACCATGCCAAGCCTCATAGGGTGTCATTCCATCAAGTGTCTTTGATGGCAACCTGTTGATTAAGTATGTGGCAGTAGATACACTCTCTGCCCAAAGGTAATTTGGTAATTTTTTCTCATTAAGCATAGACCTAGCTGTCTCCACAATGAGTCTATTCCTCCTTTCAGCTACCCCATTTTGTTCAGGTGAGTACCTTGTGGTAATCTCCCTCTTGATGCCTCTTTCCTGCAAGAACTCTTCAAAGTCATTGGAGAAGTATTCTCCACCACCATCTGACCTTAGCCTCTTCAAATGTCTACCTGTTTGATTCTCAACTAATGCAAGATATCTTTTGAAACAATTAAATACTTCATCTTTATGTTTCATGAAGTACAAGACAGTCCATCTGCTATAATCATCTATAAAAGATACATAGTACCTTGATCCAGATATGGATGGCTCCTTGCTTGGTCCCCAAACATCTGTATGCACCAATTCCAAGTAGTCTTCATGCATAAAACCTTTTTTGGTATATGGCAATCTGTGTGACTTACCAAATTGACAAGCCCCACACTTGTATATCATGTGTTGCTTGGATACATTAGGTATCCCAAGCACACATTGATCCCTACTCATTTTCTTTATGGTCCTCTCTCCAATGTGACCTAATCTTTTGTGCCACATCTCGAATTCTGATAGAGTTTGGTCCTTGTAGTTGTATAATGCAATGTTCTTAGTATCCTCAAGTTCAAAAGTAAATAGTCTACCTGATTTCTCTCCCTTGGCTATCCTTCTGAATCCATGTCTTGGATCCTCCACATATGCACCATGTTGAGTGAACCTGACCTGTAGACCTTTTTCAACAATCTGACCTACACTCATCAGATTCTTGGTGATTGTTGGAACATACAATACTCTGCTTAGCAAATTCTGATTACCATCACTTGTTTTAACATTACCTACTTTAACCACTGAATGTTTAGTGTCATCACCTGTCTGCACTTGGTGCTTGCCTTTAGGTTCTTCCAAATCAGAGAGTAAGGCAACATTCCCAGCTACATGGTTAGAGCAACCTGAGTCAATATAGAACAAATGATCATCATTGATACCTGATTTAGATGTCATGTTCATAATCAACAAGGAATCATCTTGATCCTCTGCATAATTGTTGTAATCCTTTCTGTTCCTGTATCCTCCTTGATAATTGCCATTGTGATTGTAGCTATTGTTGTAGTTATTGTTGTAATTATTGTTGTAGCCATGGTAGCCTTGAGATTGATTGAATCTGCCTCTACCTTGGGAGTATCCTCCTCTTTGGTGACCTCTTCCTCTTTGGTTCTTATAATTTTTGTAGCATTCATCTGTAGTATGGTTAGACAAGCCACAAATATTGCATGGAGATTGATTATAGGGTCTCCCCCTACCTGACTTACCTCCTCTGCCCCTACCTCTAGATGATCTACCTCTCCCTGCATAGTTTGCTTGGGAGGTGGATCCTTCTTCATCAACTTTCTTACTTTTACCCTTGTCTTTAGACTTCTTATCTGTATATAGGGCAGAGGGATTGTTACCTTTTGATTGCTCTCCATTCTTTGTGATCTTTGCTTCATGTGTAAAGAGTTGTCCAATCAGAGTTGTTAGATCAGGTGCTTGGATGTCCATGTACAAGTCCATTGCAGTGGTAAAGCTCTCCCACTTGTCATCTGCTTTGAGTCCATTGATCACTTGTCTGACTATTTGTTCTTCTTCAATTTCTTCTCCAACACTTGCAAGTTGATCTGCAATGTCTTTGACTTTGGTGACAAACTCTGAGACACATTGTTTTGATTGCTTCCTAAGAGTTGTAAACTCAATCCATAGCTGATTCTTTCTGGCCCTTGTGCTTGATGAGAAGTATGTTGACAAGGTTTCCCAAGTCTCTTGGGAAGTCTTACAGTTCCTTACATGAGGTAGAAGGAAATCAGAGATAGAGTTTAGAAGATATGACCTTGCCAAAGCATCTTTAGCACACCATTGGTTGAGTCTCTCATGTTCATCCTTTGTAGGTAGGCCTCTGGTTTTGAATGAGGGCAACTCCTCATCTCCTGATATGTATCCATACAAGCTTCTCCCTTGTAGATAGGTCTTCATTCTCAATGACCAAGCCTGGTAGTTATTTCTATCCAATTTGTCAATGAAGGAAGGGAAACCATCACCCATGATTACCTTATTTGCTCTGATACCACTGTTGGAAGTGATGGCTGGGTACAATCAGAAGATCAAGTTGGTGCTGCTAAACCTGCTTCACACCTGCCCTCTTTTCTCTTCAGATATGGTTAGGAGACACCTTGAGCTTCCAAATGACACCAAGAAACTATATATGTGCTTTACAAAATGATTGAGTAATGATCAAATCAAAACAGATGATTTTGAACCTTCACAACTCCAAAAAACTTTCTATTCCTGTATTGATACCTGCTCAGTCCTAAGCTCAGTGTGTCCAGCACACTTACAAATGGTTTAATTCCTTCTGGGAGTATTAAATTAACTTAACAAGCTACCATTAGCAAGTTGAATCACTCCAAATAACAAACTATACACTGAGCATGATCTTTAGCAAAATCAGGGACACTCCCGATTTTTTAGGAACAACACAGAAATATACCAGTGATTACTTCGACAGCGATTTCTCCCAATTGGCTGAATAGAATGACTTGAAATTTTGTAGTGTTGTAGAATGCTTTGATCTGATTCCAATGAGCCCTGGATCATCAAATTTGGTTCAGTAGATCTTGAGATATGCTCCTCTGAAGTTGACAGACTTGAGGTGAATAACTCAGAAAACACAGAGTTAAGAACTATGAGTATATGTATTGAATCTATCAAGTATACATTCCCATTGGCATGTAAAGTGATGTCCAATGGTACTCAGAGGTGTAGGCTCAATAGTAGCTCTTACACACTCAATGTATTGCTTGGAATTACCTCGGGAAATGAGCCACGCAGCCCGCGACTTTTTCATTGGCTTTTATAAGAGTTTGAAGAGAGTTTGAATTTCAAATTCAAATGAAGGCTCCCTCAAATCTCTCATCTAATCTCATGGAGATATTCTCTCCATTCATACCTTTCAAATTCCACGACTTTTGAAAGTAGGTGTGATTACAAGAAGTCATATTGACTTTTTACATAAAGTAAGATGTAACTAAACATAGGCATGTGTTCCTATGGTCTTCCTTCAAATGAAGTCTTCATGAATTACTCCAAGCTCTAGTGAAACCTTCAAGGTTGATATCCAATGCTTTTCAAGGTACAAGACAAAGCCAAGTGTTAAGGCTTGTTTTGCACCAACACTTCTTATGGAATTTGACCTTGAAGTCATTGTCAATAAAGGTGATCACATGTGAACGCAGATAACATTTCTAGATTGACTAATGGCCAGCCACACAATGGGATATCATATGCATTTCATGAAGCCTATTTGTTCCGCTTAGAAGTAGTACCAAAATGGGTGTAACCCCATGTTCCTATGCCCACATATGGTCCTTTTCACCAGTATTTTCCATTTAGATAAGAAAGAAATTAAAGAAGTTAGAGATTTTCATATGATTTTTGGAAGTATCTATATAAAAGATGAACAAGGAATTTTCTCTTGCTTTGTGGAAGAAGATGAAAAGTGGGATTCTATCACACAAGCCCACATTTCTAGTTTGGTTCTTCATTTTCCCCAAACTAAGAATTTTCAAATCCTAAAGCAAGTAGGAGCTTATTAGCCACACATGACTAAAGACATTTAGGATTATTGCCCAAGTTGTGATTTTTGCAATGGAAGAACAAATAGTGAAAATTCAACTCTATATCAGGTGATGATGGCATGAGAATGGAAAACCTATTCTAGATTATCTTTTAAATGGAATATTTCTAAAATGTATTACTCCTTAAACACACTTGAAGATAAATTTGAATAATATTATCTAATAGGATACCATCTCTATAAGAGAGGGAAAGTTCATTTTTTGGGATTATGCATACATGAAATTGGTGAACATTTCCTTATTCTAGAAATAGTTCACTCAAGAGTTTCAAGAGGACATTTCTTCGAACAGCCAAGCATATCCTTTTTGATGCATTATGGTGGTCTATGTTGCACATGGATGTACCAAGTTATGTGGAAAGGTGTAACATGTAATGAACTAGACTACTAGGATCACCACGTGCTAGAGAAATGACTCTCCTCACAACCATATGCCCCTATGTATAGCTAATCAAATCAAGGAAGACCAAAAATGTAACCAAAGTCCGCAAGTGCATATAAGATCTCAAACACTCCTTTAGTGCCTTCCATTAGAGTCCATTATTGATAGATGCACTTGTCTATTGAGTAAATACTTGAGTTAAATCATGTTAGCTTGAGTTATAAGGCTCTAGAGCCCTTTGGGCAAAACTCTCTCCACATGCTCCCCATGGGGGTTAGCACAAGAAATCCTCCTTCTCAACCTTGAGACTTAACCATTTGGCTAAGAAAATTTATTTGTTTAAGAGATCACATGAGTTTATGTTTAACTCTACTCTCAAGGTCTTTGACCATACACATGAGTGACCAAAATGGTCTCTAATTTGAAATATGTCTAAACCTATCAAACACTTAGATCATAGAATTTAATTGTATAACATTTTTCCCCCCTTGCGAAAGAATTTTCTTCCTTAAAAATAAAGCTATATATAGTAATTGTAAGCTTATCCCTCATCCTCATGTTCTAATCTAGAATAATAGGTTTTCATCTCTATGGTCGAGCTCACTTCATATTTCGAATGAATAGAGAAGAATCTATTGGTCGATTCCTACTCAAATGGATCAAAACACCATCTACCTTTGGAATTGATAAAATAATTCTAAATGAAACATAGGGAATGATAGTGTATGGAATTAATAATTGAGGTGGGATTTCTATCCCTGTCAAGATTTTGAGAACTCTTTTTTCACTTGAATTTGTTTTGGACGTCAAACTAGAAGTTTGGTTGACTTATATGTTTGTACAATGGTTCACTTCCAACCAATATTTAGCTTGATTCATTACCCAAGTATAGGACTATTATGTCCTACTAGGCATGAAAATCCTATATGGGATGTAGGAGAAAGTTTTCAGTTTACGTATGTTTAACCTAACTTTGATTTTACCAATTCAAATCCAAAATGAAATTTATCCAACTTAGGATACTTTTCTCTAAGACATTAGCTTTAAGTTCTTGGGATTTTTAATCTTGTGAGAAGCTCCTATATTTTATTTTCAAGAGTGTACTAAACTCTATGAAATTTAATGGAGTAATGCTTCTTAGCTTGAAACAAAATCAAATGAATAGGATTGGACATTCCAATCTTTGATTCACAAACCACTTTGAGGTTGGTACCATCACCCACCTATAAACTTTTCTATTCGGAGGCAAGCACATTGGAGAACAACAACTTCACATCAGGTATGTTTTCTTATATCTTTTACCTACTAGTTAAGAAGATTCTTCATTAGCATAACTCAAGCACCCAACTCAACCCATCTTCTGCACCAACCTGTGATTTTGCATTCCATGAGTATGCATGCATAAGGCTACATTGCATGACCATGTACAAGGCACATATTTTCTATCACCCACGCACATGTACTACTCTAGGACATCCAAGAAGAAGGGCATTGAAGACATTTTGTAGCAGATAAAGACCACAATGACACATCTCTTTGGTAGAAAATTGCACATGGTTGGAGATGCTCCACACACCATAAATGAAAAATAGCACATGGAGAATTGGACATGGCATGACCACCTACCCAGACTAATGGTAGTCTTGTTAAGTTGAAAAGATCTAGGAGGGGACAATGTTACACAACTATGGGGAGGCACTAAAATTCATCAAATTTCTTCAAAGTTATTTTCGATCTTACCACTATCTAGATAGATAACCCTTCTATTTTTTTCTACCATTGTAAAATTTCCTATCAAATTTTGTAGCAAAGAAGAGTTGTATATATTCAAGGCTTTTTTTGGCATCCTTTGTAATTGCAAGGAAGAAATTTCCCTCAAAAATTTGAGAAGAAAAAGAGTTTTAGAGTTTTTCCTTTTATTTTTAGGACCTTTTTCCAGAAAAAAACGAAGATTCTTGGAAGAAGCCTATATAAAGTCCAAGAGTTCACTTGTAAAGAGACTTTTTAGTTGAATGCAATTGTGAACTTCTTCAAAATTCATATTTTTGCTTCAAGGTGCATTTTGAGTTATTTTTTTGTGCATCATTATGGGTGTGTAACACTTGTTTCTGATTTATGGAAGTATTATGTATGTTTTTCGCATCATTTTGAAGTAACTAAACACTAAACAATATAAAACTCTTGTTTTAGGTGATTAATCATTGACAAGAAGGAATTCTATATGTTTGTGAGATCTATACAGGGATTGGAAATTTATTCGTTTTGAATTTTTGCCTCTTGCAATCTATAATGCTTGTTGAGAGCTTCAAAACAAACTAAGGTAGGCATGAAATAGACAAGTATTGAGCGCGTTACAAGCATTTTGGTGATTCAGTCTTGTTTGGAGCATCAGGCAATATTGCACCCTTGGAAATATTGGATAGCAATGTAGCACATAACAAGGGAATAAAAGCATTGGATATGCTCACACTAAACTTAATCAAACATATAAGGTATTGAGCTTGGGAAGATTATGCTTGTTTGTGATTTAAGATCTACATGGCTATTACAATTGCTAGTGGGGTGGGGCTTTGAGCTTGGGAAGATCATGCTTGTGAGCGACTTATGATCTACATGACCATTACAATTGCTAGTGGAGTAATCTACTTGTCAACTTCACATGTGATCACTCTTCTACATCAAGGATCACCTAGCTTAGTGGAATCCTAATGCTTGGGAATCGGCCATTTGGACTTAGTGAACAATGAGGCATGCGGATCTTCTAAGATGTTATCAAAAAGACATGTTTTATTCACTCTACTTGATGCTCATCCATTACATCTGCTTATGCATCCAATTCAACTAGGTTAAGGTCTATTCTTTGTAGAGTGTTAATTTAGAAGTGTGTGAGTATGCCATATGCAATGAGTCAAAAACTCTTGAATACACATAAGAGAGTTGCCTCAAATGCCTTACATACTCATACTTCTTATATGGTTGAAAGGGCGTTATGGCATGCTCATTTTGTTCATTTTGATAGTTTGCTTTACTTGTAAAAGAATGATATGGTTATTGATTTTCTAAAACTTGAGTCCATTGAAAATCATGCATGTGAATCTTTTATACTTGGAAAATGCATCATGCTTCTTTTCCTACAAATAGTGCTAAAAATGCTTCATGAAAATTGCAATTCGGTCATGGCAATGTATATGGTCCATTGAAGACTCCACCTTTTGGCAAGCATGTATATTTTGTTACCTTCATTGATGATGCAACACACCATACTTGGTTGTATCCTATGAAAGACAAGAATGAGGCGTTCTCTTACTTTCAAATATTTCTTGCTATCGCTGAAATGTTTTGTGGCAATAAGCTTTTGACTCTTTGCATAGCGTGTGGTGGTGAATACATGAATTTAATGATGTTCTTTGTGAAAGAGATATTGCTCACCAATGTGCCATATACACCTCAAAAAAATGGTGTTGCAAAGGACAATAATAGAACACCTCTTGAAATGGCATGATGTATGGTTAAATGAAACCATCATCTATATAAATTTTAGATCAAAGAGGCCATGTGTGCAAACTATGTGTTGAAGAGTTATCCTAAAAAGTCAATGAGAGTCATTACACCTTATGATGCTTGGAATGGGCTGAATCCAATGGTTACTCATATGCGCATATTTGGTTGTTTGGCATATGTTCTTGTGCCATCACACAACATCACAAATTTGGTGACAAGGCAAAGAGATGTATATTTATGGGATATAGTAGTTAGAGTAAATGTTAGCAATTATACCATCCATTTATGGATAAAATTTTTGTGAGTCAAGATGTGGCATTTGCTGAAAATTCAACTTACCCTTTACTTGAATGTAAATTTCAGCCAACAATTAGCTCACAAGATGTATTTAATACCCTCATACCTTTGTTTCAAAATTTTGTGTTTGATGGACATATAAACCATCCAAATGAGGTTCAAAGAGCTGAAATCCTCATGTCTCATAAGGTAATGTTTCCAAATCTTTCAAGCATGCACAACAAAGAAAGGTTCCTTATCATATGTACTATAATTCTTTTTAGAAGGTTTAGTCCTCCTACTTTCAAAAATAATGGGTACATGATTCATTAAGGCCTCATTATGATCACTTAATTTCACCATATCATGAATGAAGGAGATTCAATGGACAATTTTTTGACAAAGATCAAAGATTGAAGAAGCAATTGAATTCTGCTGATCAAGTCTTGCTTGATAGTTCACTTGTGCAAATTGTTTTGAATGGCCTTCGAGATTCACATTGAGGTGCACTATCATTATGTCAAGGAGAGGTTCTCTATTGGAGAGATCAGTTTGGCATATGTGCCCACACAAGAGAACATTGCAAACCTTTTCACAAAGGCTCTACCTTGAGAGAAGTTTGATGCTTTCCACAAAGCTTTGGGCTTACTTACTTTTGTGGATTGATTCCACATAGCTTAGTACTTCCTTATACATGAGTGCTAGCTCCTCGGTTACCATATCACTCACAGGGGGAATTTGTTGATATATTTGGGTAGTGCCATGTGTGTTGATATTTAGGTAAGCACACTAGGAATGTCGGGGTACTTTTTTCCCTCTTTAGGAGGTTTTTTCCCCTGACTTCTCTCTATGTGTGTCTAGACACAACCAAATAAATCCACACCCATGGAGGTCCTCATGAACCTTCAATTTCTATATCAAAACAAAAAGCACATCAAAATCTCAATAAAATAAACTTCAAAATTGAAATTTCCATAAGTGATAAGAAATAAATATACATGGATGGCCTATCATATGTCCCATCACTAAAAAAACTAAGCATGCTCCATGTAAAAACACATTATTGTGATTGTGAATGTATGTTTGCAGAGTTAAATTATTGTGCTCACTCTCCAACTGTTTTTGGAGGTAAGCAACACGAGCTTCATTCCTTTCCTAGTATAAAGTGGTAAATGTATCCTAAGCATCCTTTGCTATTCTACAAGAGCAAATGTGAGGAATAATGGCATGTTTGACAGACAAGGCTATCAATGCATGTGCTTGAGCATCTCTGCCATCCCAACAAATTTTCTCTGTAGTAAGTGCAACAAGAACCGCAACATGAACATGAACATGAAGAATATCACCATCTTCAACGCCATCTACATCACGTTTAGTAACTATATTTGTTGGTGTAATAGGAGGTGTTTCAACACCCTACACAATATTCCACACTCCTTTTGCCACCAATACATGATGCATCATATAATCCCATAATGGGTAATTTGTACCATCCAACTTATCCTCAAAAGCCAACATACAAAATACATCAATGCGTTCATCCATGGCCATTGACTAAAATACCCTGATATAGAAAAATAAGTGTATCTCAAAAAATTAAACACAACTACCTCTATGGACTTCTACTACACATGTAGCAAACTTAGATGCTTATAGTGGTGAACGGAAACCTATATATATTTCTGGAACAAAAAGAAAAAATTACCTGCACACGTGCTGTGATAGTGTGTTTAGAGGTTGAGACAAGCCCAGATCATGATTTTGACACGACAAAGTAAATTATGCTCACCAAATTTCATGCAATTATAAGACTATAACCAGAGGGGTGCCCTAAATATATCAACACGTCCATCAAACCATGAGACTTCAGAATTATTTACATAGATCTTGGAATGTGTGCCATTATCTTGTGCGGTAATAATGGCCTTCGCCACTCATGTAATGTTTTCCTCCTCAAGGTGCATGTTTTGAAGTAATTCATCATGATCTCGGAGCTTGTTTTGGGCACCATGGAGTTCATGCCACAAGAGCTCCAACTATTGTTTGAGCAGTACCATGGGTAGAGATGATTCACCAAAGTCATCCATTGTATGTGTAGGGTCCATAGGTGTATAAAAGAACAAAGCTCCTTGCTAAAGATGTGATGAATTTCAAGAATTCTTGAATTAGGAATGGAAAAGGGAAGGGTGTGAAATGTAAGAGAGATGAAAGTTGTGTTAAATTTAAGTTAAAAGGAGTAAAGTGATAACACAAGTATATAGTGTACTGGTAAAACACTTGACTTTGGAATGTGAGGTTGTGGGTTCAAATCCTCTTCTTGCTAAATGAAAGATCCTTATTACCACTCTGTAATTAAAGAGTGGTCGCACATAGTCAACGACACCAACAACCATGGGAGATATGGGTGATAGGGAAGACAAATTTCTATGCCTTAGTGGACACCTTAGTTGAAGCCTTAGCTAACACCTTAGAAAAAGCTTTAGTCAATGCCTTAGTTGATACTTTCAAGTAAGGCAAAGGAGTAAACAGAGGTGTAAACATCAAGGAAAAGAATGAACCCTACATGAGCCTTGTAAGGTTCCTTAATTTTAACGGATTAAGCTTAATTTTTTTTCTTTTTTAAGGAGACAAATTGCATTTAGTAGGGCACTTTTTAGTAGGATGGAGTATGCCTTTTTTAGGCTTTATTAAGCTCCTCTCTTTCTTCTTCAGAGAGGGGAAGGGAATCGACTTTCCATATCATCAAACTTGAGCATGTATGGGAATAAAAAATGATTTTTTTTCAAGTCTAATTTTCATTGTTTATTTACTTGCAAGGGCCCATTTTTTAATATATATGTTAGAAGTGACTTTTTTTAGCTCATTTTTAAGTTTCTTTTTGAAAAATTAATATCCTCAAAATCCCTCCAAAAGTGGAGTGCCACATCATCGAATCCTTTACAATGCTTCCAAGTGGGTTCTACCTCCTTACACAAAAGTCCTCAACCATAATCATTTTTCTCATACAAAGGAGGATATCCATGCAAAGTATGGCCTATCCTTGACCAACGTAGACCACAAAAGTATGTGAACCATGAGCTCACTATTATATTAGCAAAAAGCCTTGCTTTTGAGAATTGCATGTTAACAAAGTAGTCTTCAAAAAAAGAGGAGTATAAGGTGGACTAGGCTATTGCAATTGAAGCATAAATAGAAACGTGTAGGAACCCAAGCACTACTACAATAATGTGTATAAAAAATCATAAGATATAGTTATGGTTGAATGCTATAGAGATAGGAAAAAACACTCATGCTTAAAGTCCTTAGCCAACTACAATGTTGGCATGCTAGCTACTGAAGGTGATAAGTTTTTGCAATTTGTCTATTCACGCCTAGAGGATTAAAGTGAATGTTGGAAACAATGAACTCAAATTTAGAGCTTGCAAAATTAGTTAAGGCCATTGACTCAAAGAAAGAGGATTTTGTTCACAACATGTTCAAAATGTTGCAGAGATATGAGTTTCCTAATAGCGTGCCCTTACCAACACTTATTTATGCTAATACAATGTCATTCAATGTATCAAGCACATGCATAGAATGTGGATTGAATATTAAAGAAAAATGTTAGTTTTTTGGTGCATTTGAAGACGACATACTTACTTTTTAGCACATATTGTTGAGTTGAAAGCTCTTCATAGTTATTATACTTAATTATAATTGAATTAATTATTATAGCTCTTAGCTAATATGAATTGTCTAATGGAACATAGCAATTACTTATTTTATTTAGTATTACTTTGTAGAAGATACCTAGCATTTTCTTTTTACATATAATTTTACTTAAATATAAATAATTTTGTATTAAGAATTACCAATTATTGAAGTAATAGCTAATAGTTGTTAGCTAATAAATAGGTAGTAGTTAATACTTATTAGCTAATGAAATCCAATAGCTATTGCTACTTAAGTATTAGTAAGTTAAAAAATATTACTTAGATAATGATTAGTTCATAACATAGACTGCACCTCCATGTTTTTCTATATGTGAACCTCAACACTAAAATGATATTAATGGTTAATGGGGCACTATGGATAAATTGAGAATGTTTCCTTCATGAATCCTTTGCCTTAGTAATATGCACGGATAAATAATTTGATTTGTTTGAATGCATCACATGGAGAGAATATGTATCCATCTAATTGCAAACCTTTTGTATTGCATGGCATGGGGAGATATAATGTCTTTTACTTGATGAGAGAGATATAATGTCTTTTACTTGAAAATCTGGAGAGAGAAAGGGTAAAAAAATTTAATGGAACAAGTAGGGGGAGAGAAAATAGCATGTGAATGTGCTCTGTGCAGACATTCTTTGAAAGCAGTGTTTGAAAATTTTTAGAGTGCAAAATCGAGCACGAATGGGGTTTTGTTGCACCATTAATATTCCATGTCTGAAGAAATGAGAGAAGTTGGGCCATTGCTCTGTGTGTGTGTGTGCCTCCTATAGACTTGAGATAAGCTTTTCTATTGAGTCAACGATAGGGAAATACAATATAAAAAGGAAGCACATGTGATGAAAGAAGTTTATATGAGACTTCATAAAAGATCTGATCATTGAAAGTATTTTGTAGCATCAGAGAATGTATGATTTTCTGGTGTGTAGCGCACATGTAAAAATGTGTAGGGAACAAACGATGAAACAAACACCTATGATTGGGAGCAATCCATTGTAAGACTCCCTCGGAGTTCATGAAATATCCTTGCATATCCAACTATGAGAGAATGCCCAAGATCTTATGTTCATAGACTTCCTTTGGCATCTTGAATAGCTATTCTGATCAAGGTGTGATCTAGAGAGTGAGAGAGGCGGTAATAAAGAGCTAAAGGATAGATTCATGTTGGCTTCCATGATGTAGAGTGTTTAGTTAGTGCATATAATCAATTCTATTTTAGAGTGGCTGAACTAATTTGCTATCGGTTTTTGGTTTTGATGATGTTTATAAGCAAGTTTTGCAGGTTCAATTGTTGATGATCTTCATCGCTAGACAAAGTGCTACAGTCATTAGAGATCACATTTGGGAGAAAACCCTAACCCTAATTTTCTATTGATTTAGGGGTTTGACCTCATTTGATAGCTCTCAGCATGAGGATCATAAAAATATTGTCAGATCATTCAACAGGTAGTCAGAAGTGTGAACAAGCAGGTCAAGAAGCTATTTTTAATGTTAGCTAAAAGCAACTTTAAAATAAAGCAAACACACTTTAAAAATAGCGATCCAATTTTAAAAAAAGCTACGATGTTGGGTTTTTTATGCAAAAAACTACTTTATTCAGTTTTTGATAGCTAGAAGCTTGGAGGACTATAAAAAGGTGCCTTGGGGTCACTTTTAGAAATATCCTACACCAATTGCAATGCCAGCTTTGGTCCCTTAGTAGAGGTAGTGCTCTAGCACACATGGGGCAGCCATGGTGCAATCTAGAAGCATGTTGAGGAGCAGCTATGGAGCTCTTCTTGGAGAAGAGTGTTCTCACACTCTTGCTTAGAAGACTTACCTATTAGTAGCTTGGTGGTGTGGATCAACCATCTACATGATGTATTTGAAGATTGTCTTCTACATCAAGATTTCGGTGTACTTCAAAGACATTGGATGGAGCTTAACATAAGATTTGCATCTTATGTTAAGAATTCAGGTACATATTCTCTTTATGCACACAGGTACTACTTGGAGTTTATGGAGGCAAAGGCATCCATATCAGGAGTGCTATTCGGCATATCTAAAGGAGAATCAGTACATGCATGCTACATGCATTTGGATGAGGTGTTAGAGAAGGTGTGCTCACATGAGTATGAGGATTTCTGGCAACAACATGTTAGAATTCTATGCTAATTCTCTAAGTATGTGATCTTTCACACACACATCTGATTTAGGATCTTCCATGGCCTAAAATCAGGTTAGGGTTTGCTGAATATTAGTTCCAAACTGATCTTTCCTCTTTCTGTCACTCATATAGACTCTTCTACAACCGATCAGGTCATACATCTCATACATATTCAGATTTCTATCCTTACATCTGAATATTCTTGTAAAAAATGTACATACAGTCATCCATCTATTTCTGTTCCCAGAGAGTGGTTGAGATTTTGACTCCCACATTGTAATTCGAACATGTGTATATATGATACTGTGAGTAAGCAGTGGCTTACATAACACTTTACACATGTTGTGTAATCTCACTCTATCTTTGTCTCATCATTTGTGTGATTAAGTGTGGTATGTTCATGTTTTGTCAATATTGGAAGATTGCTGAAATCTATGTTGTAGATCCTGGACCTATGGAACTATGGACCTGGACCTATGGAACTATGGACTTGTGGTATTAGTTATGGGCCTACTTAATTTATAATAGATCTAATCATTGAAAGTATTTTGTAGCATCAAAGAATGTATGATTTGCTGGTGTGTTGTGCACATGTAAAAATGTGTAGGGAAGAGAGGATGAAACAAACACCTATGGTTGGGAGCAGTCCATTCTGAGAGGCCCTCAAAGATTATGAAATATCCGTGCATATCCAACTATGATAGAATGCCCAAGATCTTATGTTTGTAGACTTCCTTTGTTGATATATTTAGGTAGTGATGTGTGTGAACACACCAGGACTCCAAGACATTCTTGTGGTAATACATTCAATATGGCGTGATATGCACCAAGCTTCTTCTTCTTTCTTGTGCTATTTGCGTGCTTCCGCAGACCTCGAACTCCAAAAATTGGTATCATATTAGGTCGCCGCTTCATCTAAGGCATCATCAGCACTCCTTTGGTCATAGTATCAAAATCATAGGAAATTTGGTGAGCATACTCAAGGTGATTAGGACATCAAAAGAGCTTTGTTGTATGGTGCTAAAATCACGATCTGAACTTGTTTTCATCTCCGAATGCACTATCACAATGGTTGTGCAAGCCATTTTGTCTTTTGTGCAAAAGATATATACAGTTTTTGGTTCATTAGTATAGGCATCTCAAAGTATCCTACAGGTTTAGGAGAACTCGTTAGGATAGTTCTATTCAACTTTTCATATACAATCATTTTTTTGCATCAGGGTATTTTAGTCAGTCACCATGGCTGAAAGCAATGATGTATTTCATATGTTGGCTGATGAGGATAAGTTGGATGGTACAAATTACCCATTGTGGGTTTATATTATGTCATGTACTGGCTTCAAAAGGATTGTGGAATATTGTACAAGGTGTTCAAAGATGTCCTATTGCACCTACAAATATAGGTACTAAAGTTGATGCAGATGGCATCAAAGATGGTGATCTTGTATATACGCCTATTGCCCTAATGGGCTACTTATCTTTGTACATTCTCTAGTAATACATTCAGTATTGTGTGTTGTGCTCCAAGCTTCTTCTTCTTCCTCGTGTTGTTCATGTGCTTCCGCAGACATCTAACTCCAACAATTGGTATCAGAGCAGGTCATTGCTTCATCTAGGGCGCCGTCGACACTCCTCCGTTTGCAGTTTTAGAATCGCACGAATTTTGGTGAGCATACTCAGCGTGTTTTCGAGATCAAAACGACTTCGTTTTGTGGTGCCAAAATCGCGATCTGAGCTCGTTTCGGCCTCCGAACGCACTATCACAGCGCTTGTGCAGGTTATTTCATCTTTTTGTGCCTAAGGTATATACCAGTTTTTGTTCACCAGTATAAGCGTCTTGAAGTTGCTATAGGTCTAGCAGAATTTGTCTGGGTAGTTTTGTTAAACTTTTTGAGATACAATCAATTTTTTGCATCAAGGTATTTTAGTCACCCGCCATGGCTGAAAGCAGTGATGTATTCGATATGTTGGCTGTTGAGGATAAGTTGGATGATAGCAACTACCCGTTATGGGCTTATATGATGCAACATGTGTTGGTTGCAAAAGGACTGTAGAACATTGTTCAGGGTGTCGAAAAACATCCTATCACACCTGCAATTGTTACAACTGTAGGTACTGAAGCTGATGTAGAAGGTGTCGAAGATGATGATATTCTGCATATTCCTGTTCGTGTTGCGATTTTTGCTACACCTACTACAGAGCAGATTTGTTGGGATGGCAAAGATGCCCACACACATGCATTGATAGCTTTATCTGTCAAACGTGCCATTATTCCTCATATTTGCTCTTGCAGAACAGCTAAGGATGCTTGGGATACACTTACCACATTGTACCAAGCTAGGAATGAGGCTTGTGTTGCTTACCTCCGAAAACAGTTGGAGAGTGAGCACATGAATGAAGGCGATTCTATGGACAGTTTCCTAACAAAGATCAAATACTTGAAGGAACATTTGATTTCTGTTGATGAGGTTATACGAGATAGCTCACTTGTGCAGACCGTTCTGAATGGTCTTCCTAATTCATATCAGATTTTTGCTTCTACTCTTTAGTTGATGATGAAAGGCAATCCAAATGCCTTGTCATTTGAGGAGTTAGTCTCTGTTCTGTTGCAGGAAGATCAGTCCAAGCAGAACCGGTCCGTTATGTGAGTTGCAGATCAAGCTTTCCTCGCTAGTCAGAAGGGCAAAGGAAAATGGAGCTCTTCAACTAGTAAGCAGAAATCTGCTAATCCTGCATATTCGAAGAAGGAAGATAAAGATGAGAAAAAATAAAAAAAGCAAAAATTCTTTTGTAATTACTGTAAAGGGAATGATCATATCATAAAGAACTGTCCCAAACTAGCTGCAAAAGAGGCAAAGAAGAAAGAGGTTGGAATGTTGTTGCAGAAGCCTCTACACCAAAAACGGAGTCTGCTAATCTTGTGCAGGAAGAAGAATGGGCATTTACTACTGTTTGCGGTTTTGACCCATCTTCCATGAGCAGTGCATGTCCGCAGTAGACTCAGATGTTTGGTATTTTAACAGTGGGGCAACCAAACATATTACCTCGCAGCGCAGTTTCTTCTCTTCACTAGAGCCTGCCCCTACATGGAATACTGTTACATGCGCCAACAACTCCTCTTATCATGTTATGGGAGTTGGTAAGATCATTTTGACTACTACTAATGGTAGTTCTTTCACTTTTTCAGATTCTTTATTTGTGCGAGGGATCAAGAAGAACCTGTTACCAGAATCTGCATTAGCCAAGATTGGCTTGGTTGTGAAATTTGTTGATGATAGGAGTACAGTTCATGATCTCTCAAACGGCGATGTGATTATTGCTTCCGGCATTTTATGTTGTGGGTTGTATAAGCTCATAGACTAAGAAAGATCTATAAATGATTTGGCATGTGCAGTAAATGATTCTTAGGCTATGTCAAATGCAAAGCTTTGGCATGCACGCTTTGGTCATCTGAATTTTGCTAGTTTGCTATGCCTGTAGAAATTTGAAATGGTGTCCTGTTTGCCCAAACTTGAGGCACCTGGAAAACATGTTTGTGAAGGCTGTATTTTGGGAAAAATGCAGCGTTCATCCTTTCCAAAAGATGGTTGAGTTCGGGCTACTCAGAAATTTTAGCTTGTACATAGTGATGTCTGTGGTCATATGCAGACACCTTCTTTTGGGAATTATCTTTAGTTCGTGACTTTCATCGATGATTTTTCTAGGCATGCATGGGTATATCCATTGAAGGCAAAGTCCGAAGTGTTCATGTGCTTCAAACAGTTTTTGGTTTTGGCTGAAAATCTGTCAGCATGTAAAATGGGCACCCTTCATTCTCATCAGGGGGGGAGGGGGGGATATATGTCTTCTTATTTTAATGCATTTCTGGTTGAACATCGGATAAAACACCAGTGTACAATGTCGTATACACCTCAACAGAATGGAGTTGTTGAACGAAAGAACAGGTCACTCATGGAGATGGTGAGGTCTATGGTCAAGAGTCAGGGTGACTCTTTGGTCGGTGGGTTAATGGGTCTTATGAAGTCAATACCCCATTTGAAGAAAGCTCTAGCACAAACCATAGGTCTCAATGGCATGTCATCTCTCTGAATTGGGTATTTAGCCCTTTGGCATGTCTCGTAGCTTCTTACATAGGTCTCTACATCCATATGTAAAGTTGGCCACCACAAGCCTGCAAAGAGGATCATTTTCACGGTTCTCTCAACTGAAAAATGACCTCATGCCGCACCTGCGTATGCCATCTCTAATATGGGTAAATATTCTCCCTCGTGCACACATAGTCGTAGTTGGTTGTCTTTTCCTCTCTTAAACAAGTTTCTTCCTGTGAGCACATAATCCTTGCTCATTTCTTCTAGGGATCGTTTTCTCGCTAAGCTAACTCCTTCCTCGTGTTCTCTTGCCTTTAGGAATTTTACCAATGTTTTGCTCCAATTGGGTGCTATTGTTGAGAAAGGAATGGATGTATGATCCTCGGGAATCGTCTCCTGGCATTCTGCATAGTTACTTACATAATCATAGACATCCTTAGGCAAGTCAGGCCAGTATACTCCCAATCTCTTTAACTCCCTAATCGTTCCATGAGTTCCTTTGTGTGTCCTCCATTTGTTCACATGAGCTTGTTCAATCAGCTTCAATTGCTCGTCTTCCTCAACACATCTTAGTAGCACACCATCGGGTTCCTTGTAGTACACACTTCCCGCAATAATGTGCAAATTCCTTGACTGTAGAATTTCCTTTTTACTCTCTTTATTGATTGAGTGTTGTGGGCCATGAGTGAGTATAGGAATCAGTTTCTCTGCCCATTTTGGACACACCTCCAAATTAAACAAATAAGTGTCTGGTAGATCATCCGGTACTCCACTTGGTGGTTCACCGTGTGTTAACCTAGAAAGGTGATCTGCTCTTACATGAGTATTTCCTTTTTTCACTATCACTTCAAAGTCGAACTTCTTCAATAGTAGAAACCATCTTACGAGTCTTCCCGTGTTACAAGGCTTATTGACTAGGTACAATAAAGCCTGATGGTCTATGAAGAACTTGAATTTGTTGGCTAAGAGATAGTGCCTAAATTTCTTCACGACATAGACCATTCCTAATACTTCTCGTTCGGTAGTTGTATAGTTCCTCTCAGCTTGGTTCAATTGTCTACTCACATAAGCTATTGGATGATCTAACTTCCCTTCATTTGCTTGCTGGGCTAAGATACAACCTATTGTGTAATTAGAAGCATCAACATGGATATGAAATGGCTTGTTCCAATTTGGTGTTGTTAGAATTGGAGCTATGCTAAGCTTCTTCTTTAACTCATTGAATGCCTTCTCGC
>CM035411.1:189241296-189253796 GCA_020310875.1 Ceratopteris richardii | reverse complement strand
CACAGTAGACTTTCTTGTAGTCATCTTCTTCACAATTTATCCAAAACTTTGATAACCGATCATTGATCCTCTAAATTGGTAAAGGTTTTGAGTTACTCTTGATATAGAGGTGCTCTAACTTCAAGAGTAGCTTGTTCTTTTGGAGATTAACACTCTCCATCAGTCGTATCAAAGCAAGAAGTCTCAAAATTGAAGAAAGGAGCACCCCGATTGCTGTAGTCATAAAGAATTCAACAATTGAAGATTCAAAAGGTGAAAGCTTGAGAGCAAAGCATGAGAAGGATGCCAAAAGATATCAAGGCAGACAAAAGGAGTATCATTCGAAGTGAAGGTAACCTTATTCCTCATAAAGCTAGAAGGATTTAATACACAGGTGAAGAAAGGATGGGAGATTCTCTTCAGATAGAGAAACTGGATAGAGAGAACTATCCAGCATGGTCAATGAGGATGGAAGCTCATCTTATGAGCAAAGACTTGATAGGTTATATTACAAGTGAAGAAGAAAAGCCTCAGTTCAGAGATCCTAGTTTTCCAACTAGGGAGGAATTATCATATTTGAAGACTTGGATGAAGAGAGATGCTCAAGCCAGGAGCATTATATACATGGCAGTTAATGACTACTTGCTACCTCACATTAGAGGTCTTGAAAGTGCAAGTGATATATGCAATTCTTTGGAGGAGCATTTCCAAAACACCACAAAGTCAAGGAAGGCATCCTTGTGGGCAGAATTTACCACATTCAAGAAGAAGGCCTCTCAATCCATCTCAGATTATGTAACAAGAATGAAGGACATTGCAAATGCATTAGGAGCAGTTGATGAAGATATTGAGGAGGATAAATTGTAAGGCAAATCATTACAGGTTTGAGAGGTGATGACAACTGGAAGCCATTCATTTTGTCTACTGAATTATCACTAGATCATTTTACTCCTGACTTAAATTAGTTGCTAGGACACATGCTAACCTTTGAGAAGGATGTCAAAGGTGAAGGTGATAAAAGTGTAGGTCAAGCAATGTATTCAAAGGATAAGAAGAAGAATAGCAGAGGGAAGGAACAAGCAAATGAAGATGAAGGAACAACTAGCTTGGCTAACTTCCTAAGAGGAAGAGGAGGTGGCAAAGGTAGAGGAAGAGGTAGAAGTAATAAAGATGGAGTCAAAGATTGCTAGATTTGTGGTAAGACAAATCATTTAGCTAATGATTGTTGGCATAATACTCAGAATAATGGTGGATATATCAGAACTTTAATTCAAGAGGAAGAGGTGGTAGAAATCAAAGAGGCGATTTCAGAGGTATAGGTAGAGAGGCTACTTTGGAAGATCAGAAGGAGGATTCAACATTGATAATGAATGCAACTTGTGAAAGGAAAAGTGAAGACCAAAGAGTCTTCTACATTGACTCAGGGTGTAGCAATCACCTAAGTGGACACATAGCTTTGATGAATGATTTGGAGAGTAAGGTATCTAATCATGTGGTTCAAACAGGTGACAATACAAAGCACAATGTGAAGTCAATTGGATCAGTGTTGGCCAAGGATGGAAGTACTCTCTTGAGTAAGGTTTTGTATGTTCCTACAATTCCAAAGAATCTGATAAGTGTAGGACAAATTGTTGAAAAAGGTTATGAAGTTAGGTTCACTAATGAAGGAGTTTTTGTGGAAGACCCTAGGAATGGGTATAAACAAATTGTTTCAGGGAAGAAAGAAGGAAGACTCTTTACATTGAAGATTCAAGGTAACATTGGTCATGCCTTGTACACTTATGGAGGACATAAGATCTCAGAGTTAGATCTTTGGCACAAAAGGCTTGGACATTTTAATGAAAAAGGTATTAAAGATATGGTTAACAATGGGTCAGTGCTTGGATTGCCTAATGTTGCAGGTCAAGATATGACATACAAATGTGAGGCATGTCAATTAGGTAAGGCTCATAAGCAATCTTATTCCAAGCATGGTTTTATGTATTCAGAGAAGCTTGAGTTGGTAGACACAGATGTGTGGGGACCATCAAAGGATTTCAGTATCAATGGTTCAAGGTATTATGTGATTTATGTTGATGATGCTACCAGATGGATCACTATCTATGTGATCAAAGATAAGTCAGAGGTATTTGATACATTCAAACATTATCATGTGTATGCAGAGAGAATTACAGGTCAAAAGTTGAAGAGACTAAGGTCAGATGGAGGGGGAGAGTATTTCTCTAATGAGTTCAGTGATTACTTGTGGAATGCAGGTATAAAAAGGGAAATTACTTGCACGTACTCTCCTCAACAAAATGGTGTAGCAAAAAGGAGGAATAGAACTCATGTTGAGTTTGCAAGATCCATGATGAAGGAGAAAAATTGCCCAAATTACTTGTGGGCTGAGGCTGTAAATACAGCAACATATTTGGTCAATAGATTACCATGTAAAGCTTTGCAGGGTATGACACCATATGAGGCATGGTGGGGTAAGATGCCTACTCTAGATCATTGCAAAGTATTTGGATGTTTGGCATATGCATATGTGCCATCTCAATTGAGGCATAAATTGGAACCTAAAGCTAAAAAATATGTGGTTATTGGATATGATGATAAGCAGATGGGATATAGGCTGTGGAGTCCATCCACAAAACAATTCCTTGTGTCTAAGGATGTTACATTTGATGAGCAAGGTACGTGATATGCAGGTACACTTAATGTTCATGCAGATGATGAAGAAGTTGTGAATCAAAAGAAAGGTAAATGAAAGGTTCAGATATTTGATGAAGAGGAGAACAATGAAGTACAGGTTGAAGTTGAAGAAGTGCCAAGGTTTGATCCAGAATGTGATGAACCATAAACCTCAAGGAGTGGAGAACTCAGAAGGTCATCAAGACACAAATGGCAACCTACAAGGTATAGCTATGACACTTCTTTTTTGGCTACCAAAGATTATGCTTATATGATAAAGGAAGATGAAGACCCTTCTACATATGAAGAGGCAAAAGGTAAGGAAAATTGGGAGAAAGCTATGCAGGAGGAGTATGATGCATTGATGGAGAATCAGACATGGGATTTGGTTCCTAAACCAAATAGTCTGAAGATCATTGGATGTAAATGGGTCTACAAGACAAAGAGGTTTGCAGATGGAAGTGTGTCTAGGTATAAAGCTAGACTTGTTGTGAAAGAGTTTGCTCAGACATATGCTATAGATTATGATGAGGCCTATAGACCTGTGGCAAAGATGACAACCATCAGGACACTCATAGCTATTGCTGCATGTAAAGGTTGGAAATTATGTCAACTAGATGTGAAGAATGCTTTTCTAAATGGTTATATTTTGAGATGATGTTTTCATGGAGCAACCACAAGGATTCAAAGATGAAAGGTATCCAGATCATATATGTAAGCTCAAGAGAGCTTTGTATGGTTTGAAGCAGGCCCCAAGGGCATGAAATTATAGACTTGTGAAGTTCTTGAAGGAACTTGGTTTCCAAGTATCTAACGCAGATAGTAGCTTGCTTGTTAAAGCAAGTGATGATGGGTTCATTTACATGTGCATATATGTTGATGATATAATTCTTACAGGTACAGATTAGAAAAGAATTCAGAGCCTAAAAGAGCAAATGGAGAAAGAGTTCAAGATTAGTGACTTGGGAGGCTTGTCATACTTCTTGGGCATGGAGATTTCATATACTCAACATGGAGTGTATGTAACTCAAGAATAGTATTTGAAAAACTTGTTGGTCAAGTTTAAAATGGATGATTGCTGGGTAGCACCTACTCCAATGGAGGTGAATCACAAATTGAGCAGATATGGAGGAGAAGAGTTCAAGGACATGAAGCTATATCAAAGTTTGGTTGGTAGTCTAATCTATGCTACATTAAGTAGGCCTGACTTGTCATATGCAGTTGGAGTATTATCTCAATTCATGCATTGTCCTAGGAAAGAACATTGGATTGCAGGACAAAGAGTGTTGAGGTACATTAAGGGTACACTCAAAGAAGGTTTGTATTATGGTTTTACATCAGATACAAACATCAAGATATATAGTGATACAGATTGGGCACGTAATCCTAATGATAGGAGATTAACATATGGATACTTGTGTTATGTGGGAGATAAGTTAATTTCATGGTGTTCAAAGAAGCAACACATAGTTGCTTTATCATCCACAGAGGCTGAGTACAAAGGTATGGTTGCAGCTGAAAAAGAAGTGATATGGCTTAAGACTCTTATGAAGAGTTTTGACATCATTCAGAGTACACCCACTATTCATGGAGATAACATGAGTTCATTGTATTTAGCTGCTAATCCTGTTTTTCATGCCAAGACTAAACATATTGAGATTCAGTATCACTTTCTAAGAGAGAAGGTGATAGATAAGGAGATTGAAGTAATACATACTTCAACAAAAGATCAGATAGATGATATGCTAACCAAAAGCTTGGATGGACCAAAGCTAAAAAGATTCAAAGACATGGAAGGTATAAAGAAGTTAGAGAAAATCTCAATTGATGATTGAGGGGGAGCTATTGGTGCAAGGCAATCAACAATTGAAGTTTTGATGAAGGTTTGAAGTCAAGGACTGAAGAAAAGATCAAGATATGAAGCATATGTTCAAAGGATGAAGATGTGTATACATATGTGTTGCAGAGAAAAGTGGCATGAGAAAGGAGAGCCCCAAAATTTTCAAATTAATGGGCATATTTTTCTTCTTCAAAGTCTTAGGAAATTCCCTCAAGCCATGTAAATGCACTAGAGGAGTCCTTTAGATGCATAATCCCAAATCATTGTAACATATCCCTTGTAAATTAGTAGGAAATTCACTTTTTAGTAAAAAAGTGTCGGTCTCTTGTGTGAAAGGACCAAAATTAGGGCACATGTATATAAGTCACTTGGTGACTCTTTGTAGAGACATTTTGCCATTGTGAAGAAGGAGAGCTCCTGATTTTCGAATTTGCTTCTTTCTTGCAGATTTCCATCTTCTCATTGATCTTCTATGTGTGTGTAATGTTGGAATGTGTGTGTAGGACTGTTGTCTACCCCTCCCCACTGTTTTTGAGCTATTGTAGTGTGTGTGAGCTTGTAAGAGTTGTGGAGTGAGTGTGGTGTTTCCCACCATTCACTATTTTGGTCATAACTTGAAGCACGATTTTCAGAATCGAGTGAAACCACCTCCATAGAAGCGTCTCGTCGAGCTTCGAAACGAACCCACTATTGGCCATATTGGGAGTTCAAAGCTGAGAGAAATCCTCGATTTAGTGAAAACTGCTGTAAGTGGTATCGTGATAGACACTTTCAGTATTTTAGTGAGTTAGAGAGGTGGATTAGTCTTTTCTCACACATATAAGCTGAACCGCTTCATTTTCCATCACGTGTGCACATGTCCTCATACACTTGGTTAGGTCATTTGATCAGATTGACAAATAAGCGTGTGTCAATTTCCCACTATACACACGTGTGGCAAATGGGATTTAGTCTCTTTGGCACAAGTCCTTAAGTCTTCTTGACTTAGGTACACACGTTTTTGGCACCGTTGTCGGGGAACACTCAGCCAAGGTGCCTTCGTGATGGTTCTAGCTTGAGAGTGATGAAATTGTACTTGTAGAAGTGAACTCGTTTAGTGGCAAGTAGTCCACCATTTCCACACTTGTTACTTCACATCACAGAGGTGTGTGTAATGAGTTTTTAGGTTTAGGGTTAGTAGGAAAGGAGAGAAGGAAGAGTTAGGGTTAGGTTAGGAGAAGAGGAGTGAAGTAGGAGTAAGTCAAGACCACTAAGAAAAATCCCAAAAAATTTGCCAAATTAGTGTAGTTCAATTTCACTCACCAAAAAGTATAAAAACCAAAAATTTTAGTTCATTTCTCACTTGTTCAGAGAGCAATATTGTTTGAGTGCAGGGACCAGTATCGTCGAATCAGTATCATGCAAACTGAGCCCTCACACTCACCTAGTGACCTCAAGGCTTGAGTAGTGCAACCTAAGGGTAAGTTACCTACAAACCTTAATCTCAAAAGTTATGAAAATCTTCATTTACACGTGATTAAGGTTTCGATTGGTATCATGGGGGGAGAACAGAGTGTTTGGAGGACTTCTTTTTGTGAAACAAGGGTGTAGAAGTGAAGAGGGGTGAGAGAAGTGCAAGGGGGAAGAAATTTTTTTTATTTTTGAGGTATTTTGGCTTGAGTATCGCGATCGGTTGAGTTTCTGGTATCGCGATACCAGAAATTCCCTTGTATCGTGATACTCACCGAAGTATCGTATTGTCGATTACGAGGCTTGGTATCGTGATACCACTAGTGGTATCGTATCGTCGGGTTAGTATCGCGATCACACTTTACCAAGGTGGTATCGTATCGCGGTCCACGTATGGTATCGTATCGTGGCTTGTCCCAGTATTGTATCACGATAGCATACTAGTATCGTATCATGCAAGTTGTTGGTATCGTATCGCCACATGCATTGATATCCTATCGTGCGGTTCTCTGGTATCGTATTGCCAGAGCATCCAGTATCGTATCGTGCAGGTCGGTGGTATCGTATCGCCACCTATAGTAGTATCCTATCGTGTAGCCCTCAAGTATCGTATCGTCTCTCATTCTGATGTCGTATCGCAATACCGCTTGAGTTATCGTATCGCCACCTGCTGTGATATTGTATCGTGTAAGCAGGTCAGTATCGTATCGTGCCCTTTTTGGTATCGTATCATCCAAAAAGTGATATCGTATCATCTGGGTTTTCAGTATCGTATCGTCTCAATCTTGGTATCGTATCGCCATAGCTTCTGGTATCATATCGGCCAATGCATAGGTATCGTATCACGATTGGATACTGGTATCGTATCGACCACTCTAGAAGTATCGTATCGCCAGGAGAACCAGTATCGTATCGCCTTCAGAGTTGGTATCGTATCGTGCAGAATCTCGTATTGTATTGTCTCCAAAAGTGATATCGTATCGTTAGTAACCATAGTATCATATCGGCCAATTTTTTGGTATCGTATCGTTCCCAATGACAGTATCGTATTGCCTTTGGCTACAGTATCGTATCGTGAACAGTCTAGTATTGCCTACAACGGTATCGCCTGAAGCAGTATCGCCAAAAGTGGTATCGCCCAGGGCATTTGAAGCATTTTTCAGAGACTAACTTGAGGCTTTTAAGAAGCCATTTTCAGAGACCTAGAGAGTCCCAGGAGTGTGATGAACTTGAGATTAGGAAGGGTTCTAAGTAGCCGAAAGAGTGTCATATATTCTATAGGAAGTGCCGCTTAGGTTAGTCACAACTCAGTCTATTCAGACACCTCCAGTGACTCACAGGAGGAGATACTCATGGCTTCTGAAGACATGCAGGGTCCCACTCCTGGTAGGAACTTCATGACCACTGTAGAAGGAGAGTATCACACTTCTTTACAGTATGTTTCCACTAATGCCCAGGAGATCCCAATCTACCTGGATGGATTAAACAGATATGTGGCTAGGATGGTGACTTCCATGGATGCAACAGTTGTGCCCAGACCAATTGTTAAGTATGAGGGAGGAGCATACATGGATAAGCTGGGTCACATCTATGTAGTGACGGAATACCTTGAATTGATCAATGAGAGGGGAGAGCTAGTGGGCCAAGAAAACTCAGGGAGACCAAACCCCGAGGAGTTCGTGACGACTCCTAGAGGCAAGTCCTAGGTGACACGAGTCTTGAGAGGAGACTTGATACCTCAAGACGACTACCTATTGGAAATCTATTTGATCCATGGTTTGGACTGGTTGCTTCAAACTGACTCACCTGCCCCAGGAAGAGAAGAAAGCCCGATGACATTTTATGAACTAAAGGATCCAGAAGACGAGACTAGAATAACATACCTAGATAAGAACCAGAGGAGATATTGGTTGGTAGATGCCATAGACAGGGCTCAATTGAAATACATGGGTTTGCTTGTATTCCCTTAGCGAGAGCACGCAACCACCTCTCAGAACCCCTTTGGAACCCAACAAGAGGCAGAGCACACCATGTCAGGACAAACTAGCCAACGGAGTGTTCCAAACTGTACTCATGTGCAATTTGTGACTCCAGGAGTGCAAACACACAATCAGACCCACCCTGAATTAGGTAATCAATACCGACCACCGCTAAGACCACGACCACCAATAGGAGTACAGCCAGGAATACCCCCAGTTAGACCAGCAGTTCCTGCCTTCCCTGTAATGCCTAGACCGCCAGAACCAATGAGAAGATTGAGACCTATCCAAGTAGCCAAATGTGTGAGGAACCACTATGACGGATTGGGAGAACCTTATGATCACATTGCGGAATTTAAACAAGTTCTAAGAGCGGAACAAGTACATGACTTCTTCGTGTAGTACGAGTCTTTTGGACTCACCCTCAGAGGAACGGCTCTGACTTGGTTCCAGCCATTAGACCCCAACCAATTTGGAAACATGGAGCAATTTTTTCAAGAATTCATTGGGGAATTCACTAAGAGAGGGATTAAACACAACTCTGCATCTTTAATCCATAGCTTTAAACAGAACCCTAATGAAACTATGAAAACTGTCGCCCGAGTTGGAAGGTAAGCTATCTGTGGCTAAAAGAATTTGCATAAATGGGTTCTAGATTGAGAGAACAAAGTGTTAGAAGTTACAGGTGTCTGAATCGACTTCTCAAAAGAAGAGTTTTAGACATAGGTGACTTGTTAAGTTCATTTCTCAAGATCTACTGAATCTTTTGAAGTGATTTAACTTGGAGGAGGTGCGCAAACTATAGGCGACACCTTGCGCAAAGTTTTATCGAAAACCTTACACATTTGATAAGTCAATGAGAGAGATATGTGCAGCAGACTTTCTATAGAGTCTTCTTCTTCACAGTTTATCCAAAATTTTTATTGAGCCTCCAAATTAGTGAAAGTTTTTTAGTTACTCTTGATATAGAGGTGATCTAAATTCAAGAGTAGCTTGTTCTCTTGGAGATTAATACTCTCCATCAGTGGTATCAGAGCAGGAAGTATCAAAATTGAAGGAAGGAGGACCCCGACTGCTGCAGACATAAAGAATTCAACAATTAAAGATTCAGAAGGTGAAAGCTTGAGAGAAAAGCTTGAGAAGGAGGCCATACGACATCAAGGAATACAAAAGGAGTATCATTCGAAGTAAAGGTACATCTACTACTCATAAAGTTTGAAGAATTCAATACACAGGTGAAGAAAGGATGGGAGACTCTCTTCAAATAGAGAAGTTGGATAGAGAGAACTATCCAGCATGGTCAATGAGGATGGAAGCTCACCTTATGAGCAAAGATTTGATAGGATACATCAGAGGTGAAGAAGAAAAGCCTCAGTTCAGAGATCCTAGTGTTCCAACTAGGGAGGAATTATCAGATTTGAAGACTTGGATGACAAAAGATGCTCAAGCCAGGAGCATTATTTACATGGCAGTTAATGATTACTTGCTACCTCACATTAGAGGTCTTGAAAGTGCAAGTGATATATGGAATGCTTTGGAGGAGCATTTCCAAAACACCACAAAGTCAAGGAAGGCATCCTTGTGGGCAGAATTTACTACATTCAAGAAGAAGGCCTCTCAATCCATCTCAGATTATGTAACAAGGATGAAGGACATTGCAGATGCATTAGGAGCAGTTGATGAAGACATTGAGGAGGATAAATTGGTAAGGAAAATCCTTACAGGTTTGAGAGGTGATGACAAATGGAAGCCATTCATTTTGTCTACTGAATTATCACTTGATCATTTCACTCCTGATCTAAATCAATTGCTAGGAAATATGCTAACCTTTGAATAGGATGTCAAAGGTGAAAGTGATAAGAGTACAGATCAAGCAATGTATTCAAAGGATAAGAAGAAGAATATCAAAGGGAAGCAACAAGCAAATGAAGATGAAGGTACAACTAGCTTGGCTAACTTCCTAAGAGGAAGAGGAGGTGGCAAAGGTAGAGGAAGAGGCAGGAGTAATAAAGATGGAGTCAAAGCTTACTAGATTTGTGGTAAGACAAATCACTTGGCTAATGATTGTTGGCATAATACTCAGAATAATGGTGGACATAATTAGAATTTTAATTCAAGAGGAAGAGGTGGCAGGAATCAAAGAGGTAATTTTAGAGGTAGCGGTAGTAGAGGCTACTTTGGAAGAAATGCAGGTAGAGGATTCCAAAGTCAACAATACAACAATACCTATTACAATTATGCTTCATCACAAGGAGGATTCAACATTGATAATGAATGCAACTTGTGAAAGGAAAAGTGAAGACCAAAGAGTCTTCTACATTGATTCAGGGTGTAGCAATCACTGGAGTGGCAACATAGCTTTGATGACTGATTTCAAGAATAAGGTAACTAATAATGTAGTTCAAACAAGTGACAATACAAAGAATAATGTGAAGTCAATTGGATCAGTGAAGGCCAAGGATGGTAGTACTCTCTTGAGTAAGGTTTTGTATGTTCCTACAATTCCTAAGAATCTGATAAGTGTAGGAAAAATTGTTGAAAAAGGTTATGAAGTTAGGTTCACTAATGAAGGAGTGTTTGTGGAAGACCCTAGCAATGGGTATAAACAAATTGTTTCAGGAAAGAAAGAAGGAAGATTGTTCACATTGAAGATCCAAGGTAATGTTGGACATGCCTTTTTCACTTATGGAGGACATAAGATCTCTGAGTTAGATCTTTGGCACAAGAGGCTTGGACATTTTAATGAAAGAGGTATCAAAGATATGGTTAACAATGATTCAATGCTTGGGTTGCCTAATGTTGCAGGTCAACATATGACATACAGATTAGAAGCATGTCAATTAGGTAAGGCTCATAAGCAAACTTATTCCAAGCATGGTTTTATGTATTCAGAGAAGCTTGAATTGGTACACACAGATGTGTGGGGACCATCAAAGGATTTCAGTATCAATAGTTCAAGGTATTATGTGATTTATGTTGATGATGCTACCAGATGGATCACTATATATGTGATCAAAGATAAATCAGAGGTATTCAATACATTCATACATTATCATGTGTATGCAAGGAGAATTACAGGTCATAAGTTGAAGAGACTAAGGTCAGATGGAGGGGGAGAGTATTTCTCTAATGAATTCAGTGATTACTTGTGGAATGCAGGTATAAAGAGAGAGGTTACTTGCAGGTACTCTCCTCAACAAAATGGTGTAGCAAAAAGGAGGAATAGAACTCTTGTTGAGTTTGCAAGATCCATGATGAAGGAGAAAAATTGCCCAAATTATTTGTGGGCTGAGGCTGTAAATAGAGCTACTTATTTGGTCGATAGATTACCATGTAAAGCTTTGTAGGGTATGACACCATATGAGGCATGGTGGGGTAAGAGACCTACTTTAGATCATTGCAAAGTATTTGGATGTTTGGCATATGCATATGTGCCATCACAATTGAGGCATAAACTAGAGCCTAAAGCTAAAAAATATGTGTTTATTCGATATGATGATAAACAGATGGTATATAGGTTGTTGAGTCCATCCAAAAAACAATTCCTAGTGTCTAAGGATGTTACATTTGATGAGCAAGGTACTTGGTATGCAGGTACAATAAATATTTATGCAAGTGATGAAGAAATTGTGGATCAAAAGAAAGGTAAATCAAAGGTTCAGATATTTGATGAAGAGAAGAACAATGAAGTACAGGTTGAAGTTGAAGAAGTGCCAAGGTTTGATCGAGAGTGTGATGAACCAGAAACCTCAAGGAGTGGAGAACTCAGAAGGTCATTAAGACACAAATGGCAACATAAAAGGTATAGCTATGACACTTCTTTTTTGGCTACCAAAGATTATGCTTATATGGTAAAGACAGATGAAGATCCTTCTACATATGAAGAGGAAAAAGGTAAGGAAAATTGGGAGAAAGCTATGCACGAAGAGTATGATGCATTGATGGAGAATGAGACTTGGGATTTGGTTCCTAAACCAAATAGTCAAAGATCATGGGGTGCAATGGGTCTACAAGACAAAGAGGTATGCAGATGGAAGTGTGTCTAGGCATAAAGCTAGACTTGTTGTGAAAGGTTTTGCTCAGACATATGGTGTAGACTATGATGAGACCTATAGTCTTGTGGCAAAGATGACAACCATCAGGACACTCATAGCTATTGCTGCATGTAAAGGTTGGAAATTATGTCAATTAGATGTGAAGAATCCTTTTTTTAATGGTTATATTTTAGATGATGTTTTCATGGAGCAACCACAAGGATTTAGAGATGAAAAGTATCCAGAGTATGTATGTAAGCTCAAGAGAGCTTTGTATGGTTTCAAGCAGGCCCCAAGGGCATGGAATTATAGACTTATGAAGTTCTTGAAAGAACTAGGATTCCAATTATCAAAGGCAGATAGTAGCCTGCTTGTTAAAGCAAGTGATAATGGGTTCATTTACATGTGCATATATGTTGATGATATAATTCTTACAGGTACAGATGAGAAAGGCATTAAAAGCTTAAAGAAGCAAATGGAGAAAGAGTTCAAGATTAGTGACTTGGGAGACTTGTCATATTTCTTGGGCATGGAGATCTCATACAC
>CM035411.1:189223796-189226296 GCA_020310875.1 Ceratopteris richardii | reverse complement strand
ACTAAAGCTAGGAAGCATCAACTATGGCTGGATTTCACAACTCTCAAGAAGGCTCCCAAACAAAATGTGACTGATTTTGTCACAAAGCTCAAGGACATAGCAGATCAGTTGGGAAGCATTGGAGAGGTAATAGATGAAGAGCAAATTGTAAGGCAGGTCATCAATGGCTTGAAGGCAGATGACAAGTGGGAAGCATTCACCACAGCTATGGATTTGTACATGGACATGCATGTACCTGATTTCAACACACTCATTGGACAATTACTTACTCAAGAGGCAAAGCTTATCAAAAATGGAGAAAGCTCTAAAGGTAATCAATCTTCAGCTTTATACACGGATAAAAGCAAGTCTAAAGATAACAAAGGAAAGGCAAAGAAAGTGGATGATGAAGCAGGTACATATCAAGCTAACTATGCAGGTAGAGGAAGACATGGCAGAGGTAGAGGAAGAGGAGGTAGACAAGGCAGGGGGAGATCCCAAGACTCCAACTCATGTTCTATTTGTGGATTAACTAATCATACAACTGAAAATTGCTTTAGGAATTCCAGGAATCAAAGAGGCAGAGGATACAATAGAGGAAGTTATGGCTACTCAAGAGGAAGGTTCAACAACTACCATGGCAACTACAACAACTACAATCATTCAAACTATCAAGGAGGCTACAAAGGAAGGAGAGACTACAATAACTACACAGAAGACTCAAACAAAGAGGATTCATTATTGATCATGAACATGGCTATGCCACAAGGTAAATCTGATGAGCATGTTTTCTACATAGATTGAGGTTGTTCAAATCATGTGGCAGGAAATGTGGCACTCCTATCAGATTTAGAAGATCCAAGGAATAAGCATGAGGTACAAACAGGAGATGATACAAAACATCCTGTGGAGAAAATAGGCAATGTCAAAGCACCTGATGGAAACATCAACCTACTCAGTAAGGTACTCTATGTCCCTACCATAACAAAGAATTTGATAAGTGTTGGGCAGATAGTAGAGAAAGGGTTGCAAGTCAGGTTCACAAAAGCAGGAGCATTTGTTGAAGATCCAAGTCAAGGATTCAGAAGAATTGCAAAAGGTGAAAAGACAGGTAGATTGTTCACATTTGAATTACAGGACACTAGAAACATTGCTCTCTTTAATTATGGTAGTCAGACACTCACAGAATTGGAAGTATGGCACAAAAGGTTAGCACATATTGGTGAAAGGTCATTAAAGCAAATCTGCAGGGACCAAAGTGTACTTGGACTTCCTAATTTGTCAAAACAACATATGATTTATAAGTGCAGTGCATGTCAATTTGGAAAGTCTCACAGGTTACCATTCATGAAGAAAGGTTATATGCATGGAGATCTCTTGGAGTTGGTTCATACAGATGTATGGGGACCAAGCAAGGAAGCTTCAATATCAGGATCAAGGTATTATGTTTCCTTTATTGATGATTGCAGCAGATGGACTATCCTATTCTTTATGAAACACAAAGATGAAGTTTTTTCATGTTTCAAAAGATATTTGGCTCTTGTGGAGAATCAAACAGGTAAATCACTAAAAAGGCTAAGGTCAGATGGAGGGGGAGAATACTTCTCCCATGAGTTTGATTCTTTTCTTCAAGAAAGAGGAATCAAAAGAGAGGTAACTACAAGGTACACTCCTGAGCAAAATGGAGTGGCAGAAAGGAGGAATAGGACAATTGTTGAAGCTGCAAGGTCTATGTTAAATGAAAAGCATTTACCTAATTACTTATGGGCTGAGGCTGTATCTACAGCCACTTACTTGATTAACAGGTTGCCTTCAAAATCCCTTGATGGGATGACTCCATATGAGGCTTGGAATGGAAGAAGACCAAGTTTAGATCATTGTAAAATTTTTGGATGTATTGCTTTTGCTCATGTTCCTTCACAGGTTAGAGGCAAGATGGATCCAAAAGCAGAAAGGTGTGTATTTATTGGATATGACAACAATCAAAAGGGCTACAGGTTATACAACCCTACCAACAAAGGATTCTTGGTAAGCAGAGATGTAGTTTTTGATGAGAACAATTCATGGTATGAAGATTCATGCAGGAAGGTCAATTTACCATATGATCTTGAAGAAGATTTTCCAAAGCTTGGTAGAGAACAATCAAAGATTGAAGAACAAGACACCTCAGAGGATGATGAAGAATGTCAGATGGAAAAGATCAAAGCATGGAAGTCTAAAGGTAAAGCAAAATTGCAGGAACTTGGACATGAGGCAGAATCATCAAATCATGGCCTAAGAAGATCTATGAGGGAAAAGAAAAAACCAGAAAGGTATGGGTTTGACACCTCATTAGTAACTAAACATTCTATCTACATAGCACAGGACATAAACCAAGAGGAGCCATCATCATTTGAAGAGGCCAAAGCAAAAACAGAATGGAAGCATGCAATGAAGGAAGAGATTGAAGCACTTGAGGAAAACAACACTTGGGATTTGGTGCCCAAGACTTCATCCATGAAGGTAATAGGCTCAAGATGGG
>CM035411.1:189208796-189213796 GCA_020310875.1 Ceratopteris richardii | reverse complement strand
TAACATTCGGGTGACATTTCAGTGACATTCCAGTGATATTCCAGTGAGTTTACAAAACAGTTTTGGTACAGCTAAGTGGCAGTAAGAATATCTAATAGTAAAAAAACAAGAGAATTGTAAAGATTGAGTTAAATCATATCAGAATTGAAGTTTGAAGAAAAGACGCAGATTTTTGTAAAGTGAATTTTGAAGTTCACTAAGCTCAGTGATAAGTTTTCTGTTTCAGAAGGTTTGCTAAGCTATTGATGATTGTGGAGGTATTCTAATATCACTTTAGCTTAGTTCTTGTGGTGTATTTCGAGCGTCAACAAGTGGTATCAGAGCAGAAAGGTCATCAAGAGTAAACAGAAGTGCAGATATAAGAGAAATTGAAGAATTCTTTGTTGGAAAGGTGAAAGCTAAAGTGCTCAACAACAAACGACATCAGAGGAGCATTTCGAAGTCATTCTCAAGGGTAAAAGTTTATGAAAGGTAACATTTTCTAACATTATACTCACAGGTAGCTACAGAAACAAGGAAACTATGGCAGATCATATTTCTATTGACAAATTGGACAAAGATAATTATCCCGCATGGGTAATGAGAATGGAAGCCTTACTTATGAGTAAGGATTTAATGATATATGTGACAGGAGAAGAAAATAATCCTACTTTTGGAGACGATAGTCAACTAAGGAAAGAAGAGTTAGAAACCTTGAAGTTGTGGCAGAAGAAAGATGCAACTACAAAAGCTTATATCTACAATACTATTACAGATCATCTACTACCACACATTAGAGGTTTAGAAAAAGCGGAAGATATATGGAATGCATTGGAAGATCATTTCTAAAACACTACTAAAGCTAGGAAGGCTAGCTTATGGTTAGAGTTTACAATGTTCAAGAAAAAGCAAAGTCAAAGCATTAGTGATTATGTCACCAAGATGAAGGACTTGGCAGATAGTCTTGGATCTATTGACGAGAATATTGAAGACCACAGGTTAATAGCACAATTGCTTGCAGGATTGAGAGGTGATGAAAGGTGGAAACATTTTGTACTCTCAACTGAACTTTCATTAAATCATTTTGTACCAGATTTAAATCAGTTGCTTGGAATAATGCTTACATTTGAGCAAGATTTGAAGACAGATGGAGAAAAAAGGCATAGTTGTGCTATGTATGCAAAGAGTAAGAAGAAAAGTGATAAATGTAAAGAGAAGGATGAAGAAGAGATGACTACTCAAGCAAATTATGCAAGAGGAAGAGGTAATGTCAGAAGTAAAAGTAGAGGTAATACAAAAGGAAGAGGTAATCAAAATAACAACAAGAAGACTAGTTGGATATGTGGATTAAGCAATCATTTGGCTCATGATTGTTGGCATAATTCTCAAGGATCAAATTACAATCAAAACAACAATAGCAGAGGCCGAGGTGGAAGATATCAAAGAGGTAGACAAAGCCAAAGAGGAGGATATGGTAGAGGTGGAGGAAGAAGTTGGGGACAGAATTAGTCCTATAACACCTCCTACTACAACTATGCAAATGATACACAGAATGACAATCATACAACATTGATGATGAATTCAATAAGTGTATCAGAAAATGAAGATCTCAAGGTATTCTATATTGACTCTGGTTGCTCAAATCATTTGTCAGGTAATATAGAATTATTATCAAAATTGGAAGGAGGTATTTCAAATCATATAGTACAAACAGGTGATAACACAAAACATAATGTGCATTCAATTGGAAAAGTAAGGTGCAAGAATGGAGCTAACCTGTTAACAAATGTTTTGTATGTTCCAACAATCCCAAAGAATCTGATCAGTGTGGGACAGATAGTAGAAAAAGGTTTTCAAGTGAGATTTACAACTGAAGGAGTATTTGTTGAAGATCCAGAGAATGGATACAATCAAGTTGTCTATGGTAAGAAGGAAGGTAGACCTTTTACTCTTAAAGTGCAAGGGAATGTTGGTCAAGCCTTGATCACACATGGTGATGCAGTATATAGAATTAGACCTCAGGCATAAGAGGTTAGGACACTTTAATGAAAAAGGAATCAAAATTATGGTGGAAAAACAATCTGTAAATGGGTTACCAAATATGAAGAGTCAACATATGATTCATAAATGTGAAGCTTGTCAAATGGGAAAGGCACATAGGTTACCATTTCAAAAGAAAGGTTACAAACATGATGGTTTTCTAGAACTCATACATAGAGATGTATGGGGACCAACAAAAGATGGATCAATCAATGGTTCTAGATATTATGCTCTTTTTATTGATGATGCGACAAGATGGATAACTCTTTATGTTTTGAAGGAGAGATCAGAAGTATTTGGAGCCTTCAAGCATTTTCATGCATATGTTGAAAGAGTTACAGGACAAAAACTTAAGAGGCTAAGGTTTGATGGAGGAGGAGAACACTTCTCTCAAGAATTCAATGATTATCTTTGGAATACAGGTATCAAAAGAGAAATAACTTGCAGGTATACACCGCAACAAAAGGAGTGCTAGAAAGAAGAAACTGAACTTTAGTTGAGTTTGCTAGAGCAATGTTAAAGGAGAAGAATTGTCCAAATTATCTTTGGGCTGAGGCTGTAAATACAGCCACATATCTTGTAAACAGATTACCATGTGCAGCTTTAAATGGAATGACCCCTTATGAAGCGTGGTGGGGTAAGAAACCAACACTTGATCATTGCAAAGTGTTTGGATCAGTTGCTTATGCTTATATACCATCACACCTTAGACATAAACTTGAACCAAAGGCTAAAAAATATGTGTTTATTGGATACGATGAAAAGCAGATGGGTTATAGGCTATGGAGTCCTTTAACCAAACAATTTACTATTTCTAGAGATGTGATATTTGATGAAGATAAGAGTTGGTATGCAGATAAAGAGCATAATGATGAAACATTTGAAGAAGAGGTAAGAAGAAATGAAAAAGGTAAATAACATATGCAGGTAAATGGAGGTGAAGATCATATGCAAGCAAGTACATCCATGATTGGATCAGTTACTAGAAATGAAGATGCACCTAGATTTGATGAAGAAGTGTATTTAGATACACATGAAGAGTATGAACCAAGAAGGTCAACCAGATTAAGGAAACAACCAACAAGGTATTCTTATGATACTTCTTATTTGACTCAGAAAAATTATGCTTACATAGTAAAAGAAGATGAAGAACCTCAGAATTATAATGAAGCAAAAGGTAAGAAACAATGGGAAGAAGCAATGAAGGAAGAGTTCAATGCTCTTGAGGAGAACAAGACTTGGGAACTTGTTCCAAAACCAAATGGTAAGAAAGTGATTGGAAATAAATGGGTTTACAAAGTTAAAAAGCTTGCAGATGGAACAATAGCCAGATACAAAGCTAAACTGGTGGTCAAAGGTTATGCTCAAACGCATGGCATAGATTATGATGAGACATTCAATCCTGTAGCAAAGATGTCAACCATAAGGACACTTATTACTATAGGAGCATCAAAAGGATGGAGGTTAAGTCACTTGGATATAAAGAATGTATTTCTAAATGGATATATATCAGATGAAGTCTACATGGAACAACCTGAAGGGTTTGTAAGTTCCAGTTGTCCAAAACATGTTTGCAAATTAAGAAGAGCACTCTATGGATTAAAGCAAGCTCCAAGAGCTTGGAACTATAGACTTGTGAAGTATCTCAATAATCTTGGATATCAAAGTTCGAAGGCAGATGCAAGTCTACTCATTAAGAGAATAGATGAAGGTATGATCTACATTTGTATTTATGTAGATGATATTATAATCACAGGAACTTTGAATGAAGGAATCAAGAAGGTGAAGAGATTACTTGAGAAGGAATTCAAGATAAGTAATTTAGGAGACTTATCATATTTTCTTGGAATGGAGATCACTTATGCAGATCATGGTATATATGTTTTGCAAGAAAGATATCTTCTCAACTTATTGAAGAAGTTTAACATGGAGAATTGCAGAGAAGCCTCAACACCACTTGAGGTCAGTCATAAACTCAGCAAATATGATGGTGCAGAGTTTAAAGATATGAGGAAGTATCAATCTTTAGTGGGAAGCTTGATTTATGCTACACTAACAAGACCTAATCTTAGTTATGCTGTGGGAGTTCTCTCACAGTTTATGCATTGTCCGAAGGATCAACATTGGATTGCAAGACAAAGAGTTCTTAGATATATCAAAGGAACCATAAAGGAAGGATTATATTATCCTTTTACATGATATAAAGTTGAGAGCATATAGTGACTCAGATTGGCAAGAAGTCAAGATGATAGAAGGTCAACACATGGGTATGTGATAGACATAGGAGATAAGCAGCATACATAGGACATAAGCTTGTCAGTTGGTGTTCAAAGAAGCAGCATACAGTGGCTTTATCATCAACTAAAGCCGAGTATAAAGGGCTTGTGGAAGCAGCTAAAGAAGTGATATGGATGCAGACTTTGTTCAAAAGCTTGGGTATTGATCAAGGTATACCTATAATACATGGAGACAATATGAGCTCGTTGTATCTTGCAGCAAATCCACTGTTTCATGCAAGAACAAAGCACATAAAGATTCAATATCATTTCCTGAGAGAAAAGGTAATGGAGAAGGAGATTGAAATAATATACATTCCTACAAAAGATCAGATTGCAGATATTATGACAAAGATCTTAGATGGAGTAAAGACATGCAGATTCAAAGAAATGGCAAGAATAAAAGAAAAGAAGAATATATGAAAGAACAGAGGATGCTAATTAGTTATTGAGGGGGAGCTGTTGAAGATTCACTCAATAATAAGACATAAAGACATGAAAACATATAAAGCATAAATGAAGATGAAGAGAAACAGAAACAAAGCATTCAGAAATTCAAGCCTTAGTGAAGGAACAAATTCACGCTTGTAATATAGTGCTTAGAAACTTCTAGAGTTACGAGTTCTTGAATCTCAGAACAAATATGTATATACATGAGTTTGAATATAGAATAGAGAGAGATAGAGAGAAGATATAGTAGAGAAT
>CM035411.1:189193796-189196296 GCA_020310875.1 Ceratopteris richardii | reverse complement strand
TTAAGAAGAAGGCTTCCCAATCCATTTCAGACTATGTGACAAGAATGAAAGATATTGCAGATGCTTTAGGAGCTGTTGATGAAGACGTTGAGGAGGATAAATTGGTAAGGCAAATTCTTACAGGTTTAAGAGGTGATGACAAATGGAAGCCATTCATTTTGTCTACAGAGTTATCACTTGATCATTTCACTCCTGATTTAAATCAGTTGTTAGGTCATATGCTAACATTTGAGCAGGATGTTAAAGGAGATGGTGACAAGAGTGCAGGTCATGCAATGTACTCAAAGGACAAGAAGAAGAATAGCAAAGGAAAGCAACAAGCAAATGAAGATGAAGGAACAACTAGTCAAGCCAACTTCCTAAGAGGAAGAGGAGGTGGCAAAGGTAGAGGAAGAGGCAGGAACAACAAAGATGGAGGCAAAGCTTGCTGGATTTGTGGTAAGACAAATCACTTAGCTAATGATTGTTGGCACAATACTCAGAGTAATCATGGATATAATCAGAACTATAACTCAAGAGGAAGAGGTGGCAGAAATCAAAGAGGTAATTTCAGAGGCAGAGGTAGTAGGGGTTACTTTGGAAGAAATACAGGTAGAGGTTTCCAAAGTCAACAATATAACAACACCTACTACAATTATGCTTCAGATCAAAAGGAGGATTCAACATTGATAATGAATGCAACTTGTGAAAGGCAGAGTGAAGATCAAAGAGTCTTCTACATTGACTCAGGGTGTAGCAATCACCTAAGTGGTAATATAGCTTTGATGGCTGATTTGGAGAATAAGGTATCTAATCATGTTGTTCAAACAGGTGACAACACAAAGCACAATGTGAAGTCAATTGGATCAGTGAAGGCCAAGGATGGTAGCACCTTATTGAGTAAGGTCTTGTATGTTCCTACAATTCCTAAGAATTTGATAAGTGTAGGACAAATTGTGGAAAAAGGTTATGAAGTAAGGTTTACTAATGATGGAGTATATGTGGAAGACCCTAGTCAAGGGTATAAACAGATTGTTTCAGGGAAGAAAGAAGGAAGGTTATTTACATTGAAGATTCAAGACAATATTGGTCATGCTATGTTCACATATGGAGGACATAAGATCTCTGAGTTAGATCTTTGGCACAAGAGGCTTGGACATTTCAATGAAAGAGGTATTAAAGACATGATTAACAATGGTTCAGTGCTTGGATTGCCTAATGTTACAGGTCAACATATGACATACAAATGTGAGGCATGTCAATTAGGTAAAGCTCATAAGCATTCATATTCCAAGCATGGTTTTATGTACTCAGAGAAGCTTGAATTGGTACACACAGATGTGTGGGGACCATCAAAAGATTTCAGTATAAATGGGTCAAGGTATTATGTGATTTATGTTGATGATGCTACTAGATGGATCACTATTTATGTGATCAAAGATAAGTCAGAAGTGTTTAATACATTTAAACACTATCATGCATATGCAGAAAGAATTACAGGTCATAAGATGAAGAGATTAAGGTCAGATGGAGGGGGAGAGTATTTCTCTAATGAATTTAGTGATTACTTGTGGAATGCAAGTATAAAAAGGGAAGTTACTTGCAGGTACTCTCCTCAACAAAATGGTGTAGCAGAAAGGAGAAATAGAACACTTGTTGAGTTTGCAAGATCCATGATGAAGGAGAAAAATTGCCCTAATTATTTGTGGGCTGAGGTTGTAAATACAGCTACTTATTTGGTCAATAGGTTACCATGTAAAGCCTTGCAGGGTATGACACCATATGAGGCTTGGTGGGGTAAGAGACCTACCTTGGATGATTGCAGAGTTTTTGGATGTGTGGCATATGCATATGTGCCATCACAATTAAGGCACAAATTGGAACCTAAAGCAGAAAAGTATGTTTTCATTGGTTATGATGATAAGCAGATGGGTTATAGATTGTGGAGTCCATCTACAAAACAATTCATGGTTTCTAAAGATGTTACATTTGATGAGCAAAGTACTTGGTATGCAGGTACAATTAATATCAATACAGGTGATGAAGAAGAAGTGAGCCAAAGGAAAGGTAAATCAAAGGTTCAGATAATTGATGAGCAAGAGAATAATGAAGTGCAGGTTGAAGTGGAAGAAACACCAAGGTTTGATCCTGAGTATGAAGAACCAGAGACTTCAAGGAGTGGAGAACTCAGAAGATCATCAAGAAATAGGTGGCAACCTACAAGGTATAGTTATGATACTTCTTTTTTGGCCACAAAAGATTATGCTTATATGGTGAAAACAGATGAAGACCCTTCTACATATGAAGAGGCAAAAGGTAAAGAAAATTGGGAGAAAGCTATGCAGGAAGAATATGATGCATTGTTGGAGAATCAAACTTGGGATTTAGTTCCTAAACCAAATAGTCAGAAGATCATTGGATGCAAGTGGGTTTACAAGACCAAGAGGTTTGCAGATGGAAGTGTGTCTAGATACAAAGCTAGACTTGTAGTCAAAGGGTTTGCTCAGACATATGGTGTTGA
>CM035411.1:189181296-189183796 GCA_020310875.1 Ceratopteris richardii | reverse complement strand
CCTTAATGTACCTCAACACTCTTTGACCTGCAATCCAATGCTCTTTCCTAGGACAATGCATGAATTGAGACAAAACTCCAACTACATATGATAAATCAGGTCTAGTTAAAGTAGCATAGATAAGACTACCAACCAAACTCTGATATTGTCTCATGTCCTTGAATTCTTCACCTCCAAACTTACTCAATTTGTGATTCACCTCCATTGGTGTAGGTGCTACCCTGCAATCATCCATTTTAAACTTGATTAACAAGTTCTTCAAATACCTTTCTTGGGTCACAAATACTCCATGTTGAGTATATGTAATCTCCATGCCCAAGAAATATGACAAATCTCCCAAGTCACTTATTTTGAATTCCTTTTCCATCTGCTTCTTGAGTCTTTGTATTCCTTCTTCATCTGTACCTGTAAGGATTATATCATCAACATATATGCACATGTATATGAAACCATTATCACTTGCTTTGACAAGCAAGCTACTATCTGCCTTAGACACCTGAAATCCAAGTTCTTTCAAGAACTTTACAAGTCTATAGTTCCATGCCCTTGGGGCCTGCTTCAAGCCATACAAAGCTCTCTTGAGCTTGCACACATTATCTGGATACCTTTTATCTTTGAACCCTTGAGGTTGCTCCATGAACACATCATCTGAAATATAACCATTCAGAAAATCATTTTTCACATCAAGTTGACATAACTTCCAACCTTTACATGCAGCAATAGCTATAAGTGTCCTGATGGTTGTCATCTTTGCCACAGGACTATAAGTCTCATCATAGTCAACACCATAAGTCTGAGCAAACCCTTTGACAACAAGTCTAGCTTTGTATCTAGACACACTTCCATCTGCAAATCTCTTGGTTTTATAAACCCATTTGCATCCAATGATTTTCTGACTATTTGGTTTTGGAACCAAATCCCATGTTTGATTCTCCATCAATGCATCATATTCTTCCTGCATAGCTTTCTCCCATTTTTCCTTACCTCTTGCCTCTTCATATGTAGAAGGGTCTTCATCTGTATTCATCATATAAGCATAATCTTTTGTGGCCAAAAATGAAGTATCATAGCTATACCTTGTAGGTTGCCATCTGTTCCTTGTAGACCTCCTAAGCTCTCCACTTCTTGAGGTTTCTGGTTCTTCATATTCAGGATCAAATCTTGGTATTTCTTCCACTTCAACCTGCACTTCATTATTCTCTTGCTCATCAAATATCTGAACCTTTGATTTACCTTTCCTTTGGCTCACTTCTTCTTCATTACCTGTATTGATATTAATTGTACCTGAATACCAAGTGCTCTGCTCATCAAATGTCACATCTTTAGAAACCATGAATTGTTTTGTAGATGGGCTCCACAATCTATAGCCCATTTGCTTGTCATCATAACCAATGAAAACATATTTTTCAGCTTTAGGCTCCAATTTGTGCCTTAATTGTGATGGCACATAAGCATATGCCACACATCCAAAAACTCTGCAATGATCCAAGGTAGGTCTCTTACCCCACCAAGCCTCATATGGTGTCATACCCTGCAAGGCTTTACATGGTAATCTATTAACCAAATAAGTAGCTCTATTCACAGCCTCAGCCCACAAATAATTAGGGCAATTTTTCTCCTTCATCATGGATCTTGCAAACTCAACAAGTGTTCTATTTCTCCTTTCTGCTACACCATTTTGTTGAGGAGAGTACCTGCAAGTAACTTCTCTTTTTATACCTGCATTCCACAAATAATCACTGAACTCATTAGAGAAATACTCTCCCCCTCCATCTGACCTTAGTCTCTTCAACTTATGACCTGTAATTCTTTCTGCATATGCATGATAGTGTTTAAATGTGTTAAACACTTCTGACTTATCTTTGATCACATAAATAGTGATCCATCTAGTAGCATCATCAACATAAACCACATAATACCTTGACCCATTTATACTGAAATCCTTTGATGGTCCCCACACATCTGTGTGTACCAACTCAAGCTTCTCTGAGTACATAAAACCATGCTTGGAGTAGGAAGACTTATGAGCCTTAGCTAATTGACATGCCTCACATCTGTATGTCATATGTTGACCTGCAACATTAGGCAATCCAAGCACTGAACCATTATTAATCATGTCTTTAATACCTCTTTCATTGAAATGTCCAAGCCTCTTGTGCCAAAGATCTAACTCAGAGATCTTATGTCCTCCATATGTGAACATAGCATGACCAATATTGCCTTGAATCTTCAATGTAAATAGTCTTCCTTCTTTCTTCCCTGAAACAATCTGTTTATACCCTTGACTAGGGTCTTCCACATATACTCCATCATTAGTGAACCTTACTTCATATCCCTTTTCAACAATTTGTCCTACACTTATCAAATTCTTAGGAATTGTAGGAACATACAAGACCTTACTCAATAAGGTACTACCATCCTTAGACTTCACTGATCCAATTGACTTCACATTATGCTTTGTGTTGTCACCTGTTTGAACAACATGATTAAACACCTTATT
>CM035411.1:189166296-189173796 GCA_020310875.1 Ceratopteris richardii | reverse complement strand
ATCTATCTCTTCCTTGATCTTAGCAGCATAATTATCGTTATATGTGTATGGCATTTGCTTAGAGGGTTTGGCATCTGAGGTCATGGGAATTGTGTGTGAGCCTATGTCCGGATGTACTCCTTTCAGGTCCTTGTAGCTCCAAGCGAATACATCTCTCTACTCTCTTAGCAAAGATATCAACTCTTGCTCTTCTTCTTCCATCAGGTCATGCACTATGTGTGAAGAGATGGATAGGTATGTGCTTGAAGATGAAGAGGTGTTGCGAAATCCTTGATCTACACCAGCCAAATGAACTCCAGACGTATATGGTGGGCCCTTTTAGCTTGCCAATGGATGTATTAGAAACCCAATGTACCTTGGAAGATCACTCTCAAAAAGATAGATCAAAACAGATAAGTTGGAGTTAGCTCAGAGGTGAAAACTTGCTATTCTTGGTTCATACACCTGTCCAGTGTTTTACATAATTCTCTGAGCACAACAGCAATTAGCTTAATTCCTCTTGGGGAAGTCTAGATAACTTAAAGAGCTAACTTTTAAGAGTAATCTCATAAAAAATAATGAACCACACACTGAGAATGAGTTTTAACAACTGATGACATCATCCCGATTTTCACGGGCTGCTATAGTTTGAGACCAGTGAGCAAACAAATCAACATAACTCACAATGTAGGCATCCATTGATTCTGTAACTTTGTATGGTTATACTAGACTGTAAATTGAATCCAACAAGCTTTAAATCAATGAATTTGAATAAGTAAACACTAAGAAATGGCTCTGACAAGATGAGTGAAAAAGTCGGGTACCTGACAGAGAAGTGAAGATGAACAGACCCTGTTGACTTCAAATGAACATAACTGAAGATTGCAACAGCCAAATGACATGAAAATTTGTGAGCATATAGTAGACTTACAGAGCTAACTTTACTAAGTTAAATTACTGAAAATGATGCACCAAGCGCAGAGAAAACATCTCTGCAATCTGACTGAGAAAACTGAGAGTAATGGCAGTGAGTAGTACACTTCACAAGAACATGGAAAGATGAACTCAAATAATCATGAAAATGAAAGTATATTGCTTGTACAATACAATGACTTACTGATAAATATGTGTGCCTTGGAATCACACCTTGATATGGCATAAAGCTCAGCTCTTGGAGGTCTTCACATAGGTCTCTCTAACCACGACTAAAACTGCCATCTATTTATAGTTGAGTTTGGGAGGCTAACTTCCCTCAATCACTCTCCAATCAATCAATGATTGATTTGATTCTCTACCTACCACAAATCACGAATTTGTGGCTCCTCTTTCCCTTTTTGATCATGTGGACTCAACCACTTAAGATTCTCTTACTTTTACATTAAGTAAACTCTTCAAAAAATTACAAGAGGTAGTTCATAAGTGAACTTTACATAGTCTTCATTTTGAAGCTTCTTCTAAGACTTTGTGAGAATCAAGCCAATACTTAGGCTTGTCATAGACTTGCTCCAACACTATGTAGGTGCATCTCTCTTCTCCCTCTTCTATGGCTACAATTATTTTCTTGGTGATTTCTTTGTTATCATAGGCCTCCCCTGATTGCGCCTCACGTTTAGGCATTCTTACCATGATTCTTCTATCATCTATTTCATACTTCTTAAAATTTTCAGGGACCTCAAACAAAGATTCTTCCTCTTCTGGTGTGACTTCTCTATTCTTCCTTTTCTTGCCCTCACTCTTGGTGGTCACTTGTGTGGTTAATCTCACATCATTAGTGAGCTCTTCATGTCTCTGAGGGTGAACTTCTACCTCGTAGAAGTATTCTTCATCTGATGCAAAAGGCAGGTCCATAATGATTGACTCTAAATCGGAGTCACTTGCATCCTCGAATGCATCAGTGCTAGGTTCACATTCTTCCAGAACTGAATCTCCCATGATTGGCTCTATGGAGAAAACTGAAATGTCATAGCCATCCTCATCACAGTGGGGTGTCCATTGTTCTTCATTGATGGCCACATCCATTGTTGCTAAAATTTCCACCTAGCCATGAGGTTCAAATTCTTCATCAGGGAATACTATAGGTGCATAGGCTGGGTCATAGACTGATCTATGGGTTTCTTTCGCACCTACCTCTCTGGCCTTTTCTCTCTTCTCTTCTTCTACTGCTACTTTACACATCCATAAGTGAGTGTCTTCATGCATCCATGAGGATCCTGATCCTATGGAATGCACTAACTCAGTATCATCTTTGGCTCTATGGACGGGATTCCATTGGATGGGAGCTACGTCTCTATGAGAGTAATCCTTGAGATTAACTTTGGTTGTGACACCTAAGTGTTGCAAGTACAAGGAGTTGGTACCCCAATCTTGTACCACTTGCAACTACTGCATAAATGGTCTTCCCAAAATCATCTCATATGCCTGATTTTTGCTAAAGTCACATATAGCAAAAGTGTGCTCAAACTCTACACCACATGTAGTGAGAGTTATTCCTTCTAGCAGTCCTAAGGGTCTCTCAATGTGACCATCAGCCATCTGCAATTTCATTCTCATGGGCCTGAGTGTTGGCTTGCCCCAACGCTTCCATAGGGAAGTGGTGGCAATAGCAACTCCTGCACCTGAGTCTAGAATTTCCTTGGTTGTGTACCCTTGATGGGTAATGGGAAGATAGGTGTTTCCTTCTTCTCCTTCACTCATGTCTCCTATCTTGTCCAAAGGTATTTCTGGCACTGTTATATGAGAACCTACCTAGGAACGAGGTTTACTACTTCAAGCACTTGATTGGCTACATGCTTCCATAGTTCTGGCCTAACTTTGAGTAGCTCTTCTAAGGTGAGATTGCACTTCACTTTAGTGTTTTTCACTACCTCTGTATTCCTAGGTATGACTGAGTCTTCGATTCTTACCATGACTGTGGGTGTTCTCATATATGTAGACTTAGCTTCCCATGGGCCTGTGAAATGGGGTAGCTCCTGTAAGGAGTTAGACTCAAAGTCTAATCTCTCCTGAGATTGGGTACTTTCCTGCTCTCCATAAATAGAAGGAGTGTCTTGTGGGAATTGATCATGTGCGTCATCCACAAGTTCAATGGGAGGAGGGACTTCACTTTCTTTAGCCCATTTCTCTTCTTGAATCTCTCGCAAGAACTCTAGTGAATACCTATTCAGAGAAGAAGAGGTGTCTCAGTCAGTGGAATTAGGCACATAAGCTTCCTGTGGGGGAATGCTTATTCTTTTACTTGCCTCATCTCTTCCTTGAGAGTTTTCTTCCTTGGTAGATCTTGCAATTATGATCTCTAACTTCTCTAATAGTCCATCCAAATGCAATTGTGCCTTAGGTAAGAAAGAGTAGTTGAAGAGGCGACTGGCTTCAAACATGGTCTAAGCCAATGCTACCATTTTCGTGCAAAGCTTGGTTCTTTCTATCTCTAGGTTAGCTCTAGGGTAGCACTTGTCATGATCCGTCACATTTGGCCCTTGTTGGAGTCTGGCCTGATATACCTTAAGCATCATGTCTATGTCCTCAGGAGTGGGGTCGGCTAACACTGATCCTACTCTAGGGGGTGGTGGAATTGTCTGAGGTGGGTTGAAAGATGGAGAAATTGATGGTGATAGGGATGAAGGTGGTGGTGGTATATGAGAGTTTGTTTGAGAGGTGAGCTCAAAAATTTTTGCTTTTGTTTCTCTTATGCTTTCTTCTAATTCGCTCATCTTCTTAGACCATTTTCTTTTCATTCTCTTTCGGCTATCCTTCCAGGCTCTCGTCCGTTTCTTGGATATGCTCTCAGTTTCACTAACCTCAGCACTTTTTTCTTGGCCTAACCCTTGGTTCTGCTGCAATGCCTGAGCTCTGGTGACCACTTGCACTAGTGTAGTAGAAGTCACACTGCCTGTAGAGTCTACTACTAACCCAATAACGTTGATAGGAGTGATTTTTGGCATATTTTTGGGGTTCTTTGGGCAATCTCGTAAGAGATGCTCCTTTTCGCAATCTTGACAAAATCCTTGAATTGTCACTGATTGGGGTTGTGTAGGGGCAGGCATTGGGCAATCACGAATGAGGTGATCTCCCTGAGATCTAAAGCATGGTCCTCTAGGGAATGGGGGTCTTACTTGCCTAGGTTCAGGCCTAGGGTTGGGATTTGTGTACATGATGTTTGCATACTCTGGATCCCAAGTAGGTTCACTCAGTTCTTCAATATAGTACTACTCCCCATGTTCAAGAGACTGCATGTAGTAAGCCTGGGGGCTATCAATATGTGTGGAATCAAAGCTATGGTCACTGGGATCACTTTCTGAAAGCACTGGTGTTACTAGCACTATGGCTCTATTCAGGTTCTCTTCTGCAGTTGCATACTTCACTGGGATCACATTGGCTGGAGCAGAAGGTTGTTGTGCTAGCACTGGTTGAGATCTCTGTTGGGCCTCATATTAGGGTTGGTAGGTTTGTTGAGGCCTTGCATACTGTTGTGGTGGATACTCGTTCTGATATCTTCCCTGCTGTGGATAGGGCTGAGGGTAGGTTTGCCTAACCGCTTGCTTATTGTATGGGAAATCTTGTGCTATGTGATTTGTGTATCTCCGTTCTATGGTGCAGTATTGGCTACTAGGATTCACTTGGGGTTGAGCCATGATGGGACATACGTTCTCCATATGGTCACCTCCACAAGTATAGCACCGCTTAGCTGGGGCAAATCTTGGGATTTGTTTGCTAGAGATGCCAAGTTTTTGAGCTACTTTCTCAGCAAGTTCCTCAATAGATGTGGATTGCGAGGAAGAGAGGCTAATAGAACTATCTAAGTCTTTGTAGATTTTTGAAAGTTCTAATTCCTCCCCTAGGTTATCCTCGATGTCGATGCACATGCACACACGCTCTTCTATGGTCCTAGGGTCTTTCAAGTACACATATGATCTCAACTTTGTACTCAGCAGTCCATCTAGGAATAAAGCCACTTGTTTGGCTAGAGTGGGTAGCTCAAGAATAGGACATCTCTCTAGATATTGCCTAAACCTTCTTCCTGCAAGTCTCACAGTCTCTTGAGGTGTCTGCTTGAAGTTGTGAATCAGGGAGGAACTATTATGCCTTATGCCACTCTTAGAGAATTCAGTAATGAAAGCCTCTAGAAGTTGGTCTATGCTCCTGAATTGTCTTTCATTTAGTGGTTGAAACCATGTAAGGGTTGTGTTCCTAAGGGTTAGACCAAAGGCATTATATTCTGTGAATAGGTCCTCAACTTGTTCAGCTCTCAAGACTTGCCTAAACTCTGCCACATGATCGTAGGGGTCTCCAGTGCCATCAAAGTAGTTCTTCATGGACTTAACTAGTTGTGTAGGTCTCAAAGTTCTAGTGTGTTCCCTAGGTCTTGGTAGAGGGAATTCATCAACATTTCTTTGGTTTCTTGGGGCTCTAGTTCTCTCAGGTTCCATTCTATCCGTCTCTATTCTCATCCTTTCTCGACCCAGGGGGTTGGAAAAACTTACCTCTGGCCTGTCTCTACTTCTATCCCTTTGAGCTCCATGAGCTTGGGATGTTCCAGCTCCTTGGTGGCCAAAAGAGACATTAGATCTTGGTTGGGGAAAAATGAATTCACCCTTCCAAGTGTAGGCATGTCTACCATGTTCTGAGACCACAAAGATCCTCTCTGAAGTATTGTCTAAATAGGTCACCTTGCCTGGGCTATTAGGATCTTTGAACTCGTAGATTGTGATTGTTCCCTTCGGCTGATCTAGCTTATACCTCCAAAAGGCTTCATCAGTCTCTCGGTTCAAGAGTAGATCTATGCTCTTGCTATCTTGAGGAATCCACTCTGGTGTGAGGATTCTAGTAAGAACAGATTTGCCTCGAGGGGTTTTAGGCTCTCCACCTAAGTTTCCTTGCTCTAGGTCACCTATATCCATCTCTAGCATCCCATTCCCGAATTCGTCTGTCCTATCTGGGTGGCTGGTGACTACGTATATAGTTCCTTCTTTGTCCAGGTATGCACCATTTTCAAACTTGACTGCTAGATGTTCTAGTCCAATGGGTTGGTCAGGGTTTTTAATCTCGACTACAAATCTTCCTAGGCCGTCCTCATAGATGCAAGCACCTAATCGGTTGGTCTTAAGGTCTTCGAGTTGCGTCTTGTAAGGGCCTTCCACCCTGTGTAAATATGGCACGCCTGAACTTCCTGTGGGTCTCTCCATACCTTGAGACATCTCTGATTCACTAGTCTCAGAGCTAGGGTAGTGTGAATAATGACTCAACTGATGGGCCCAAGACCTAGCAGTATGATTGACACTAGCCTCTGAAGACCTAAGACTCTATCTATCTCTTCCTAGGTGTCATCCTGATCTAAGGTTCATATGCCCAATTGAATAATCCCAAATTTCCCAAGTACAATTTTGTTGCTGAGTTCTTTTGTATTAGTCACTTGTTCTTTTTAATTTTTCTTAGGATGTCACTTCTTGTCCAATCAATCTTCGTCACAAGGAACACTTAAGTTTTATTGTACTTGAGTTTGGTCGCTTGATTTAAATTCTTTTCCCTTAGGTTGTTTCGCAAATGTAATCTCTTGGTACTTGCACTTGAGTGATTAGAGTTCTTGGACTTGATCATGCTTAACATATCCCTAATTGATCAAAACCTCTATCCGTACTTAGCCTAATCTAGGGATTGACAGAGGGTGTTGAGAATTTCCAACCTTTAGTTTCTCTCCTTGGTTGCCCTTGTGTGCCCAGGAAGCATGTTCCCAAGCTTGCACTTACTCTTGCTTGGAATGCCCTTCGATGCTCTCAAAGGACCTGTAAAAGTCCCAAAGTTAGCCCAAGAATTGAATTCCATTGATACAACAGACCATGTTCATTCATGCAATTCAGAGATCAAATTATTCTTTGGCTTTATGGAAAACATTCCTAAAGATCCCTCAATTTTCTTCCCCCTAGGTATGGTCAACTTAAAAATAATATATCTAATGATCCTGATATTAATTTTACCGTAACCACAAGCTTTCCAACGAGTCTAAGATCACCCCGATCGGATTTCGTATGAGGAAGTTATGATTGTTCAGGGTTCTAGGGTTAAAACAGGGTCCAAACAATCTAACAGTCAAATAGGGTCTTCTCCAATTGTTTTTTTATGGCCTCCCTATGTTCCCTATAGCCCAATATTCATGTCCAAAATTAGCCCAAAGTCTTCAATTAAAAACCCTAAAAACTTGGCCAAAATTGCTCGTCAATCGCGATCGAGTGGTCTGTCAATCGCGATTGATATGTCAGTCGCGATTGACAGGTCCGTCGTGGCTGTCAGTCACGATTGATGGGTCAATCGCGATTGACACATGGCCCGTAATTTCAGTCAATCGTGGTCAAAGGATCGTTGACTCTATCGATCACGATTGATAGGTCCGTCGGCAAGTGTCCATCATCGTTAGTCGATCGCGATTGACGTGTTGATCGCGATTGATAGAAAACAGAGGAATTTTAAAATTTCAAACACATATTCATGAACCTCTAGGCCTACACATCACATTTATGCACTTAGTTTAGC
>CM035411.1:189106463-189116463 GCA_020310875.1 Ceratopteris richardii | reverse complement strand
ATAAACCCATTTATTTCCAATAAATTTCTTACCATTTGGTTTAGGAACAAGTTCCCATGTCTTGTTCTCCTCCAGTGCATTGAATTCTTCCTTCATTGCTTCTTCCCATTGCTTCTTACCTTTAGCTTCATCATAGTTCTGGGGTTCTTCATCATCTTTGACCATATATGCATAGTGTTGATGTATAAAACACCACAAGAAATGAATTAAGGTGACACTAGAACACCTCTATGGTCACCATTAACTCATTGCCACTCCAAACTTTGAGAAATGATAGCCTAAAGTGAGAACTTTGCTTCTACAAAAATTCCTAGTCACCGAAATGACATACCTTCAGTATTTTGCTAATTTCTCCTAGCTCAAGTATTATTTCTCCATGAAACGTTTTAGGCTGAAACTAGAAGAGTAGAGCTTTCCAACAAGCTATGATATGCATCAAACGGATCTCTAGAACTCAAGTTATGGCTCTCACAAGATGACCCTGTATGACCTTCCAAAACTGGAAATTTTACCTGTTTTAGTAAGAGCGCCTGTTTAAAATTAGAATTCGATGCCTAGCATCGACTTGCAACGAGAATTCGATGCCGGGCATCGACTTGGGATGTTTTTGGCCACTTTTCAGCAGGGATTAGATGCCGGGCATCGACTTCCTGCATAAAGTCTTGATCTTTTGGACACCAAAACTATAGGTGATTTCATGCACACTTAGAATATGACTTATCAACTGGAATTCGATGCCAGGCATCGAGTTGCTCCCATAAAACTCAACCTTTCAACATACATTCGATGCCACGCATCGACTTGCTTGGAAAACTTCAATCTTTCAAATCATTGCACACAAGACAAACACTGGAGATGGAGGAAGAAGACTTATACAGAGAACTTTAACTAGTTCTTGTCATAACTATGAAAAACTCAGAAGCTTACAAGTGCTTTCTCGCTCAGAGAAGCCCGACTATACTCAGTCATACAAAAATGAGTTCTTCTCACTTTCTCATTGTCTTCCTCGTCGCGTCAGTTGATACAAACTAACTTATATAGATTTTCTTATTCTCGTGATTTTAAAAAACTTCTAGAACTAAAGTGAACTAACTTTACAAATATGATACACTTGTGAATTTGTCCCTTCACATAGGCATGGGGTTTTCTTCCTAAGATTTGACCTTCAAATATATGTCCAGTTAGTGATTGTTTCTCCAACAGCTCCCCCTCAATCACTAATTGACATTCCCTGTTTCTTCATATCATCTTCTTTTCTTTTACTCCTGCCATGCTTTTGAATCTGCTGGTCTTCACACCATCCAAGCTCTTTGTCATTATGTCTGCTAACTGATCTTTAGTAGAAATGTACTCCACTTCAATCTCCTTCTCCATTACCTTTTCTCTGAGAAAATGATATTGTATCTCTATGTGCTTTGTCCTTGCATGAAATACTGGATTTGCTGCAAGATAAAGTGAACTCATATTATCTCCATGTATTGTAGGTGTACCTTGATCAATGCCTAAGCTCTTGAACAATGTCTGCATCCATATGACTTCCTTAGCTGCTTCCACAAGTCCTTTGTACTCTGCTTCAGTTGATGATAATGCTACTGTATGTTGTTTCTTTGAACACCAACTTACAAGCTTATCACCAATATATATCATGTAACCATGAGTTGATCTTCTGTCATCTTGATTACCTGCCCAATCTGAATCACTATAGGCTCTCAACTTCAAATCTGATGTAAAAGGATAATATAATCCTTCCTTTATAGTTCCTTTGATATATCTGAGAACTCTTTGACCTGCAATCCAATGTGGGTCCTTTGGACAATGCATGAATTGTGACAAAACTCCCACTACATAACTAAGATCAGGTCTTGTTAGTGTAGCATAAATCAAACTACCCACAAGAGATTGATACTTCCTCATATCTTTGTAGTCTGCACCATCATATTTACTGAGCTTGTGATTAACTTCAAGTGGAGTTGAAGCTTCTCTGCAATTTTCCATATCAAACTTCTTCAAAAAGTTCAGAAGATACCTTTCTTGTGACACATATATGCCATGATCTGTATAAGTAACTTCCATTCCAAGAAAGTATGATAACTTTCCTAGGTCACTGATCTTGAATTCTTTTTCAAGCAATCTCTTTACCTCCTTGATTCCTTCATCTGAAGTACCTGTGATTATAATGTCATCTACATAAATACAAATGTAGATTGTACCTTCCTCTGTTCTTTTGATAAGTAGACTTGAATCTGCTTTTGAACTTTGATATCCAAGATCATTGAGATACTTCACCAGTCTATAGTTCCAAGCTCTTGGAGCTTGCTTCAATCCATACAATGCTCTTCTCAACCTGCAAAAAAAATTTGGATACCTGGAATCTATAAACCCTTGAGGTTGTTCCATGTATACCTCATCTGATATGTATCCATTCAAGAATGCATTTTTTATATCCAATTGACTTAGAGTCCATCCTTTTGAAGCTGCAATAGCAATGATTGTCCTTATACTTGACATCTTAGCTACGGGACTGAATGTCTCATCATAATCTATGCCATAGGTCTGGGCATAGCCTTTCACCACCAATCTAGCTTTGTATCTGGCTATACTTCCATCTGCAAGCTTCTTCACTTTATAAACCCATTTATTTCCAATTACTTTCTTACCATTTGGTTTAGAAACAAGTTCCCATGTCTTGTTCTCCTCCAGTGCATTGAACTCTTCCTTCATTGCTTCTTCCCATTGCTTCTTACCTTTAGCTTCATCATAGTTCTGAGGTTCTTCATCATCTTTGACCATATATGCATAGTTCTTCTGAGTTATGTAAGAAGTATCATAAGAATACCTTTCTGGTTGTCTTCTAGTCCTGCTTGACCTTCTTGGTTCACATTCTTCATAAGTGTCTGGATACACCTCTTCATCAAATATAGGAGCTTCTTCATTTCTTCTTGTTAATCCACTTGTGGATGTACTTGCTTGCATATAGTCTTCATCTCTATTTACCTGCACAATTGATTTTCCTTTCTCACATCTTCTTACCTCTTTTTCAAATTCTTCAGTTGTATGACTTTGATCTGCATACCAACTTTTCTGTTCATCAAATGTAACATCTCTAGAAACAAGAAATTGTTTTGTTAGAGGATTCCACAACCTGTAACCCATCTGCTTTTCATCATAACCAATGAACACATATTTTTCTGCCTTTGGTTCAAGTTTATGCCTAAGTTGTGATGGCACATAAGCATATGCAATTGATCCAAACACTCTACAATGATCTAGTGTTGGTTTCTTACCCCACCAAGCTTCATATGGAGTCATTCCATTCAGAGCTGCACATGGTAATCTATTCACAAGATATGTAGCTGTATTTACAGCCTCAGCCCAAAGATAATTTGGACAGTTCTTCTCCTTTAGCATAGCTCTAGCAAACTCAACCAAAGTCCTGTTCCTTCTTTCTGCTACACCATTTTGTTGTGGTGTATACCTGCAAGTTATTTCTCTCTTAATTCCTGCATTCCAAAGATAATCATTGAACTCTTGGGAGAAGTATTCTCCCCCTCCATCAGACCTCAGTCTTTTAAGCTTTTGACCTGTTACTCTCTCTGCATATGCATGAAAATGCTTGAAGGCTCCAAACACTTCTGATCTTTCCTTCAAAACATATAATGTTATCCATCTTGTAGCATCATCAATGAAAAGAACATAGTACCTTGAGCCACTGATAGATCCTTCTTTTGTTGGTCCCCATACATCTGTATGAATGAGCTCAAATACTCCATCATGTTTGAATCCTTTCTTCTGAAATGGTAACCTGTGTGCTTTACCCATTTGACATGCTTCACATTTATAAACCATATGTTGACTTTGCACATTTGGTAATCCTAGTAGAGACTGATTAGCAACCATAGCTTTAATTCCTCTTTCATTGAAATGACCTAATCTCTTATGCCAGAGATCAAGTTCTGTAATCACTGCTTCACCATGTGTGAGCAAAGCTTGACCAATGTTTCCTTGCACTCTTAAAGTAAAGAGTCTACCTTCTTTCTTACCAGAGACAATCTGATTATATCCATTCTCTGGATCTTCCACAAATACTCCTTCATTTGTAAACCTGACTTGAAAACCTTTTTCAACTATCTGTCCCACACTAATCAAGTTTTTAGGTATTGTGGGAACATACAAAACATTGGTTAGCAAATCTGCTCCACTCTTGCATTTCACTTTTCCAATTAAATGTACACTATGTCTTGTATTATCACCAGTTTGAACTGTGTGACTAGAAATGCCTTTTTCCAATTCTGACATCAATTCTATGTTTCCTGACAAATGATTAGAACATCCAGAGTCAATGTAAAATACCTTTAGATCTTCTTTATCTGATGTGTTGATTGAGTTCATCATCAATGATGTATGACTTTCATTCTGTGTGTCATTTGCATAATTGTAGTAGGTGGTGTTGTAGGATTGATTTTGTCCCCAACTTCTTCCTCCACCTCTACCATAGCCTCCTCTTTGATTTTGTCTACCTCTTTGAAAATTACTTTGATATCTTCCACCTCGACCTCTGCTATTGTTGTTTTGATTCTGGTTTGATCCTTGTTGGTTGTGCCAACAGTCATGAGCCAAATGATTACTCAATCCACAGATCCAGCAAGCCTTCTTGTTGTTATTTTGATTACCTCTTCCTCTTCCAAAACCTCTTGTTCTTCCTCTGCCAGTGCCTTTACCTCTTGCATAATAAACTTGAGAAGTTGACTCTTCTTCATCCTTTGATTTACCTTTATCTCCTTTCTTCTTGTTCTTCATGTACATTGCAGAACTTTGTCCTTTATCTCCATCTCCCTTCAAGTCTTGCTCATATGTGAGCATCAAACCAAGCAACTGGTTCAAATCTGGAACATAATGATTTAATGAAAGTTCTGTTGATAAGACAAAAGGTTTCCACCTTTCATCCCCTCTCAAACCTGCAAGTAGCTGAGCAATCAATCTGTGATCTTCAACATCTTCATCTATGGATCCAAGACTGTCTGCAAGATCCTTCATCTTAGTGACATAATCACTAATGGTTTGACTTGGCTTCTTCTTGAATGTTGCAAACTCTGACCATAGACTTGCTTTCCGTGCTTTAGTAGTACTTTGGAAATGATACTCCAATGCATTCCATATATCTTCAGATGATTCCAATCCTCTGATGTGTGGTAGCAAATGATCTGAGATTGTATTGTAGATGTATGCTTTTGCACTTGCATCCTTCTTCTGCCAATGCTTTAAAGCATCTAGTTCTTCTTTCTTTGGTCGGCTTTCATCTTCGAATACTGGCTTCTCTTCTTCACCTGTAACATATATCATGAGATCCTTACTCATAAGTAAGGCTTCCATTCTCATTACCCATGCGGGGTAATTATCTCTGTCTAGTTTGTCAATGGAAATATGATCTGCCATAGTTCTTTCCTTCTGCTGCAACCTGTGAGCTTAAAGGATAAAGGATAATACCTTTTGAAGTTCTTTGTGTATGAGGATACTTTTGAAGTAACCTTTTGATGCCTTGTGTCTTCAAATGCTTCACCTTTCAAACTTTACTGGAAAACTTTACAAAACTTCTCGTACCTTTGTCGTCTTCTGCTCTCGAGAATCTTTCTGCTCTGATACCACTTGTTGATGTATAAAACACCACAAGAAATGAATTAAGGTGACACTAGAACACCTCTATGGTCACCATTAACTCATTGCCACTCCAAACTTTGAGAAATGATAGCCTAAAGTGAGAACTTTGCTTCTACAGAAATTCCTAGTCACCGAAATGACATACCTTCAGTATTTTGCTACTTTCTCCTAGCTCAAGTATTATTTCTCCATGAAACTTTATAAGCTGAAACTAGAAGAGTAGAGCTTTCCAACAAGATATCATATGCATCAAACAGATCTCTAGAACTCAAGTTATGGCTCTCACAAGATGACCCTGTATGACCTTCCAAAACTAGAAATTTTACCTGTTTTAGTAAGAGCGCCTGTTTAAAATTAGAATTCGATGCCTAGTCGACTTGCAACGAGAATTTGATGCCGGGCATCGACTTGGGATGTTTTTGGCCACTTTTCAGCAGGGATTAGATGTCGGGCATCGACTTCCTGCATAAAGTCTTGATCTTTTGGACACCAAAACTATAGGTGATTTCATGCACACTTAGAATATGACTTATCAACTGGAATTCGATGCCAGGCATCGAGTTGCTCCCATAAAACTCAACCTTTCAACATACATTCGATGCCACGCATCGACTTGCTTGGAAAACTTCAATCTTTCAAATCATTGCACAGAAGACAAACACTAGAGATGGAGGAAGAAGACTTATACAGAGAACTTTAACTAGTTCTTGTCATAACTATGAAAAACTCAGAAGCTTACAAGTGCTTTCTCGCTCAGAGAAGCCCGACTATACTCAGTCATACAAAAATGAGTTCTTCTCACTTTCTCATTGTCTTCCTCGTCGCGTCAGTTGATACAAACTAACTTATATAGATTTTCTTATTCTCGTGATTTTAAAAAACTTCTACAACTGAAGTGAACTAACTTTACAAATATGATACACTTGTGAATTTGTCCCTTCACATAGGCATGGGGTTTTCTTCCTAAGATTTGACCTTCAAATATATGTCCAGTTAGTGATTGTTTCTCCAACACATAGTTCTTCTGAGTTATGTAAGAAGTATCATAAGAATACCTTTCTGGTTGTCTTCTAGCCCTGCTTGACCTTCTTGGTTCACATTCTTCATAAGTTTCTGGATACACCTCTTCATCAAATATAGGAGCTTCTTCATCCCTTCTTGTTAATCCACTTGTGGATGTACTTGCTTGCATATAGTCTTCATCTCTATTTACCTGCACAATTGATTTTCCTTTCTCACATCTTCTTACCTCTTCTTCAAATTCTTCAGCTGTATGACTTTGATCTGCATACCAACTTTTCTGTTCATCAAATGTAACATCTCTAGAAACAAGAAATTGTTTTGTTAGAGGATTCCACAACCAGTAACCCATCTACTTTTCATCATAACCAATGAACACATATGTTTCTGCCTTTGGTTCAAGTTTATGCCTAAGCTGTGATGGCACATAAGCATATGCAATTGATCCAAACACTCTACAATGATCTAGTGTTGGTTTCTTACCCCACCAAGCTTCATATGGAGTCATTCCATTCAGAGCTACACATGGTAATCTATTCACAAGATATGTGGCTGTATTTACAGCCTCAGCCCAAAGATAATTTGGACAGTTCTTCTCCTTTAGCATAGCTCTAGCAAAGTCAACCAAAGTCCTGTTCCTTCTTTCTGCTACACCATTTTGTTGTGGTGTATACCTGCAGGTTATTTCTCTCCTAATACCTGCATTCCAAAGATAATCATTGAACTCTTGGGAGAAGTATTCTCCCCCTCCATCAGACCTCAGTCTCTTAAGCTTTTGACCTGTGACTCTCTCTGCATATGCATGAAAATGCTTGAAAGCTCCAAACACTTCTGATCTTTCCTTCAAAACATATAATGTTATCCATCTTGTAGCATCATCAATGAAAAGAACATAATACCTTGAGCCACTGATAGATCCTTCTTTTGTTGGTCCCCATACATTTGTATGAATGAGCTCAAGTACTCCATCATGTTTGAAACCTTTCTTTTGAAATGGTAACCTGTGTGCTTTACCCATTTGACATGCTTCACATTTATAAACCATATGTTGACTTTGCACATTTGGTAATCCTAGTACAGACTGATTAGCAACCATAGCTTTAATTCCTCTTTCATTAAAGTGACCTAATCTCTTATGCCAGAGATCAAGTTCTGTAATCACTTCTTCACCATGTGTAAGCAAAGCTTGACCAATGTTCCCTTGCACTCTTAAAGTAAAGAGTCTACCTTCTTTCTTACCAGAGACAATCTGATTATATCCATTCTCTGGATCTTCCACAAATACTCCTTCATTTGTAAACCTGACTTGAAAACCTTTTTCAACTATCTGTCCCACACTAATCAAGTTTTTAGGTATTGTAGGAACATACAAAACATTTGTTAGCAAATCTGCTCCACTCTTGCATTTCACTTTTCCAATTGAATGTACACTATGTCTTATATTATCACCTGTTTGAACTGTATGACTCGAAATACCTTTTTCCAATTCTGACATCAATTCTATGTTTCCTGACAAATGATTAGAACATCCAGAGTCAATGTAAAATACCTTTAGATCTTCTTTATCTGATGTGTTGATTGAGTTCATCATCAATGATGTGTGACTTTCATTCTGTGTGTCATTTGCATAGTTGTAGTAGGTGGTGTTGTAGGATTGATTCTATCCCCAACTTCTTCCTCCACCACTACCATAGCCTCCTCTTTGACTTTGTCTACCTCTTTGAAAATTACTTTGATATCTTCCACCTCGACCTCTGCTATTATTGTTTTGATTCTGGTTTGATCCTTGTTGATTGTGCCAACAGTCATGAGCCAAATGATTACTCAATCCACAGATCCAACAAGACTTCTTATTGTTATTTTGATTACCTCTACCTCTTCCAAAACCTCTTGCTCTTCCTCTGCCAGTGCCTTTACCTCTTGCATAATAAGCTTGAGAACTAGACTCCTCTTCATCCTTTGCTTTACCTTTATCTCCTTTCTTCTTATTCTTCATGTACATTGCAGAACTTTGTCCTTTATCTCCATCTCCCTTCAAGTCTTGCTCATATGTGAGCATCAAACCAAGTAATTGATTCAAATCTGGAACATAATGATTTAATGAAAGTTCTGTTGATAAGACAAAAGGTTTCCACCTTTCATCTCCTCTCAAACCTGCAAGTAATTGAGCAATCAATCTGTGATCTTCAACATCTTCATCTATGGATCCAAGACTATCTGCTAGATCCTTCATCTTAGTGACATAATCACTTATACTTTGACTTGGCTTCTTCTTGAATGTTGTAAACTCTGACCATAGACTTGCTTTCCTTGCTTTGGTAGTACGTTGGAAATGATACTCCAATGCATTCCATATATCTTCAGATGATTCCAATCCTCTGATGTGTGGTAGCAAATGATCAGAGATTGTATTGTAGATGTAGACTTTTGCACTTGCATCCTTCTTCTGCCAATGCTTTAAAGCATCAAGTTCCTCTTTCTTTGGTCGGCTTTCATCTTCAAATACTGGCTTCTCTTCTTCACCTGTTACATATACCATGAGATCCTTACTCATAAGTAAGGCTTCCATTCTCATTACCCATGCGGGGTAATTATCTCTATCCAGTTTGTCAATGGAGATATGATTTGTCATAGTTCTTTCCTTCTACTGCAACCTGTGAGCTTAAAGGATAAAGGATAATACCTTTTGAAGTTCTTTGTGTATGAGGATACTTTTGAAGTAACGTTTTGATGCCTAATGTCTTCAAATGCTTCACCTTTCAAACTTTAATGGAAAACTTTACAAAACTTCTTGTACCTTTGCCGCATTCTGCTCTCCAGGACCTTTCTGCTCTGATACCACTTGTTGATGTATGAAACACCACAAGAAATGAATAAATGTGACATTAGAACACCTCTATGGTCACCATTAACTCATTGCCACTCCAAACTTTGAGAAATGATAACCTAAAGTGAGAACTTTGCTTCTACAGAAATTCCTAGTCACTAAAATGACATACCTTCTGTATTTTGCTACTTTCTCCTAGCTCCAGTATTATTTCTCCATGAAAATTTATAGGCTCAAACTAAAAGAGTAGAGCTTTCCAACAAGCTATCATATGCATCAAACGCATCTCTAGAACTCAAGTTATGGCCTTTACAAGATGACCCTATATGACCTTCGAGAACTGGAATTTTTTCTTGTTTTAGTAATCCTGGTGTCCAAAAATAAAAAATTCGATGCCTGGCATCGAATTTCAGTCAAGGTTGATGCCGGGCATCGACTTTGAGCTTTTTTAGGCCCTTTTTCTACACCAAAATACTCTCTTTTACACACACATGAAGA
>CM035411.1:189098963-189101463 GCA_020310875.1 Ceratopteris richardii | reverse complement strand
ATAACTCTAGAGGAAGAGGAGGCAGAAATCAAAGAGGTAATTTCAGAGGTAGAGGTGGTAGGAGTTACTTTGGAAGAAATGCAGGTAGAGGATTCCAAAGTCAACAATACAACAACACCTACTACAATTATGCTTCAGATCAAAAGGAGGATTCAACATTAATAATGAATGCTACTTGTGAAAGTCAGAGTGAAGATCAGAGAGTCTTCTACATTGACTCAGGGTGTAGCAACCACCTGAGTGGTAATATATCTTTGATGACTGATTTGGAGAATAAGGTGTTTAATCATGTTGTTCAAACAGGTGACAACACAAAGCATAATGTGAAGTCAATTGGATCAGTGAAGGCTAAGGATGGTAGTACCTTATTGAGTAAGGTCTTGTATGTTCCTACAATTCCTAAGAATTTGATAAGTGTAGGACAAATTGTTGAAAAGGGATATGAAGTAAGGTTCACTAATGATGGAGTATCTGTGGAAGACCCTAGTCAAGGGTATAAACAGATTGTTTCAGGGAAGAAAGAAAGAAGACTATTTACATTGAAGATTCAAGGCAATATTGGTCATGCTATGTTCACATATGGAGGACATAAGATCTCTGAGTTAGATCTTTGGCACAAGAGGCTTGGACATTTCAATGAAAGAGGTATTAAAGACATGATTAATAATGGTTCAGTGCTTGGATTGCCTAATGTTGCAGGTCAACATATGACATACAGATGTGAGGCATGTCAATTAGGTAAGGCTCATAAGTCTTCCTACTCCAAGCATGGTTTTATGTACTCAGAGAAGCTTGAATTGGTACACACAGATGTGTGGGGACCATCAAAGGATTTCAGTATAAATGGGTCAAGGTATTATGTGGTTTATGTTGATGATGCTACTAGATGGATCACTATTTATGTGATCAAAGATAAGTCAGAAGTGTTTAACACATTTAAACACTATCATGCATATGCAGAAAGAATTACAGGTCATAAGTTGAAGAGACTAAGGTCAGATGGAGGGGGAGAGTATTTCTCTAATGAGTTCAGTGATTATTTGTGGAATGCAGGTATAAAAAGAGAAGTTACTTGCAGGTACTCTCCTCAACAAAATGGTGTAGCAGAAAGGAGAAATAGAACACTTGTTGAGTTTGCAAGATCCATGATGAAGGAGAAAAATTGCCCTAATTATTTGTGGGCTGAGGCTGTGAATACAGCTACTTATTTGGTTAATAGATTACCATGTAAAGCCTTGCAGGGTATGACACCATATGAGGCTTGGTGGGGTAAGAGACCTACCTTGGATCATTGCAGAGTTTTTGGATGTGTGGCATATGCTTATGTGCCATCACAATTAAGGCACAAATTGGAGCCTAAAGCTGAAAAATATGTTTTCATTGGTTATGATGACAAGCAAATGGGCTATAGATTGTGGAGCCCATCTACAAAACAATTCATGGTTTCTAAAGATGTGACATTTGATGAGCAGAGCACTTGGTATGCAGGTACAATTAATATCAATACAGGTAATGAAGAAGAAGTGAGCCAAAGGAAAGGTAAATCAAAGGTTCAGATATTTGATGAGCAAGAGAATAATGAAGTGCAGGTTGAAGTGGAAGAAATACCAAGATTTGATCCTGAATATGAAGAACCAGAAACCTCAAGAAGTGGAGAGCTTAGGAGGTCTACAAGGTACAGATGGCAACCTACAAGGTATAGCTATGATACTTCATTTTTGGCCACAAAAGATTATGCTTATATGATGAATACAGATGAAGACCCTTCTACATATGAAGAGGCAAGAGGTAAGGAAAAATGGGAGAAAGCTATGCAGGAAGAATATGATGCATTGATGGAGAATCAAACATGGGATTTGGTTCCAAAACCAAATAGTCAGAAAATCATTGGAGCAAATGGGTTTACAAAACCAAGAGGTTTGCAGATGGAAGTGTGTCTAGATACAAAGCTAGACTTGTTGTCAAAGGGTTTGCTCAGACTTATGGTGTTGACTATGATGAGACTTATAGTCCTGTGGCAAAGATGACAACCATCAGGACACTTATAGCTATTGTTGCATGTAAAAGTTGGAAGTTATGTCAACTAGATGTGAAAAATGCTTTTCTGAATGGTTATATTTCAGATGATGTGTTCATGGAGCAACCTCAAGGGTTCAAAGATAAAAGGTATCCAGATCATGTGTGCAAGCTCAAGAGAGCTTTGTATCGCTTGAAGCAGGCCCCAAGGGCATGGAACTATAGACTTGTAAAGTTCTTGAAAGAACTTGGATTTCAGGTGTCTAAGGTAGATAGTAGCTTGCTTGTCAAAGCAAGTGATAATGGTTTCATATACATGTGCATATATGTTGATGATATAATCCTTACAGGTACAGATGAAGAAGGAATACAAAGACTCAAGAAGCAGATGGAAAAGGAATTCAAAATAAGTGACTTGGGAGATTTGTCATATTTCTTGGGCATGGAGATTACATATACTCAACATGGAGTATTTGTGACCCAA